>CAUYPK010104859.1:0-25583 GCA_963574355.1 Loris lydekkerianus
ATTTTGTGATGTGTAAATTATATCTGAATTGAAGGTTATTTTTTAATGTATGGGCTGTTGTCTATGAGGAAAATACAGAAAAATATTCACCCAAATCTAAGCATGGATAAGCTCCATAGTTCACACTTGGGATCCCAAAATTTTCTGACGCCAAGCCAAAAAGAACACTGGAAGGTAAGGGGTTGCAGGCCAGACTGAGTAACATAGTGAGACCCAAATTGCCCATAAAATCAGTGAAAAATTTCTCCATCAGTGTTGACATGGGCCTGTACTCTCTGCTACTGAGATGGATAAAGTCTCCCAGATTACTTCACATCAGCAGCTTACATTGCCTTGAACTACGATTGTACCAATGTATTATTATTTTCCTTTTTTGTAGAAACTTGTTTTATTTCATTTGGTTTAGTGTCCTGGCATCACACATGTCACATAAATCTACAAATCCTGGGCTTTGGCAATTCTCTTACTTCAGACTCTCAACTAGATAAGACTACATGCAACTGCCACAAAATTTGCTATATTTTTGTTGCTATTTGGCTGGGGCGGAGATTGAACCTGGCACCCTCCATATATGGGGCCCACTTCCTACCCACTGAGATGAGACACAGGTACCACACAACCTATGTATTTTTCTGTGGAAAAATGGGAAATACAGTGTCAAATCTAAGAGATATACTGTATAGATGCATACAAAATATTTTATACATGTGTCCCTAATGGGATTTATTACCAGGCTTGCTTGTCTACCTCAATATGGGTAAATAAACTAATAAAAATACTATGTTAATGGAATAAATTAAAAAAAAAAACCTCATGTTGATCTCATCAGACATAGAAAAGTGTTTTGAAACAGGCAACATATCTTATTGATAAAATCATATACAAATCTTAGATGAGAAGGGAATGTCTTCAGGAATACTAATGAGATTTACAGATGATTGTGTACATATAACATGCTATATTAACAAGATTGAATATTATTTAAAAATCAAAAATAATGAAGTGTACAGTTATGTTAGGATCCAACTGTCCACTGTGGCTCCCATCCATAGGGACAGAAGTTTAGCAATAAGATGATGGTTTGGAGTGTGCCAAGAGAGAAGGTTGAAAAGTGCACATCTCCCCTGTTGAGGCAAGCTGCAACTCCAAGGAAAATAGCAATAGGTACTAAATCCATTGCCAAATGGAAAGGAGTCCCCTCCCAAATGAGAAGGACCCACAGTAACTTTCTACAAACAAGTGAGTGGAGTTTGATCTATTCTTATTTTATCCTAGGAGAGAGAACCTCTCAAAACCAGAACTTTGTACCCAGAGTTGGACACATGAGTTTGTCATAGTATTCTCTCACCAGTCATAAAGCTGAACATGGACTGTACCTGCAACTCTGAACTCCCAGCAATTACCTCTACTATCGCCTCTAGTTCTGTAAGCTTGTCCTAAGTGGAGGCCAGGCTCTTGGGCATTTTTGTGAGAGATGTGGATGGAGCTTGAGCTGTTCCAAGTCTGTGCTGGTTGTGTCTCCTGTGTAAAAAGGGGACTGTGAAGTAAGGGAGCCATATGGGAAAGGTAGATGTGGTTATCCATGACACAGTTCAGCAGCAGGAGCAGTGATGGGAACAATAGGGAGCACACACATAGGGATATATTACAAAGAAATTACCCCCTTTATTGGCAACCAGACTGAGCTGGGCCTCTACCCAGTGGCAGCCACTGGCAGAACAGATTTGGGATGGGAATTCAGGCCTCTTGAGCAAAGGATCTGCCTGAAGTGGTACCTCTCTGGCTGGGGCATGGCAGTGACAGAGAATAGAATCAGACTGCAAAGAAGCAGCATGTTCCAAGGCAGAGGTGAGTCAGAATTGCTGCTTTCGTGAGCCCAAGATGCAACTGGATTCCAGGGGAGAATAGTGGGGACAAAAGCAAGAGTGGCAACAGCAACAGCCCAGGAAGGGGCAGAAACTGAGAGCCATTTGTGAGCTATAACTGTTCCCACCCCAACACAGTGTGCAGCCAAGCATGAGGCGCCAGCCCCATGAGAATTGGCACAGTGGCAACAGCACAGGATGGAGCTGAGTCATATTTTTTGTGAACTCAAACAGTGCCTGGACCACAAGGGAATATCACTCGGACAGAAATGGGAATTTTATCAGTATATAAGGGCAGGAACATCAATCATGTGTGGGGCTGGAACTGAGTGATACTCCCCAGCTTCCATTAAGCAACTGAGGTTATCAGGCTTCAGCTCCCACTTCCGGCTATTGGCAGAGTCCGATGTCCTTGCCAAGGAAACATAGATCTCCCTGTGACTCAGGAAGTCACAACTCCCTGGAGCATGTGCTCATTGGAGGGTACTGAATCACAGCCCTGCAGTGTTACCTGTGACTAGGTGTGACAAAGGAGCAAGGTGGGGAAGGAGGCATTACCTTCTGGCAATAATTCATTTGCTGAATGGGCCCTTCTGACTCCACAGAGAACCTGAACTATTTGTACTCCTGTCAGCAAATTCCTTCTATCTATTTGTTGTTGACATTTTGAACTCTCCAACTTCAGACTGTTTGCTGACTCTAACAATTGATTTGAAACTCTTGAACTAGGCCAATCAACTGAGGACTATCTTGGTTGTCTTTTTGTGGGAAGGTTTGAATTTCCTTTCCCAGTTGTTGCCCATGGTGGACGGGTGTCTAAGTTCTTGGTGTTTCTCCACAGCTGAGACTTTAACCAAGAGTTGCTGAGATTAGATACCAGGACATTCTACCCAGGGCAAGAAAAATGAGACTTTGTCTAAATATGTAAATGGAGAAAACCATTGGTACATTGGAACTTATCTTTCTTTTTTACTTGTGACCAGGGATCAAAAGTTAAATTTTTTCCTCTAGATTAGATGTCAACTACAGCAATTATTCTGTCATAGGGAAATTGTATTCCTACAACCTCTATTAATCAACACTTTAGATTTTATGGAACTGTGACCCTTTCATTTTCTAGATTTCAGTACTCACTGTAAACTGCACACAATACATTCTTGACTGAAGTCAGGATTTTTCTATGCACCCTGAAGATCTACAGGATATCTTCCATTCCTACTGTTGCAGTGCTTCAATCTGGGCCAGTATTACCTTGCCACAATTAGATAGAACACAGGGAACAGACATTTCTGGAGAACACCTACCCATCAGATCGACTGGCAATATCCTAACAAACCAACCCCAAATCCACTTGTCCTGACTCATTGTTTCCACCAAGGGGGCCACAATAAATCACTTCCTTTATGTAGTCCAATATTCCATCTATATACTTGCTATTCTGGTTTATCATTAGGTTGAAACTACTATTAAAGATTGGGGTTCTGTTCTCCACACTAAATTTCTGTTTCCAAAACTTTGTTTGTATATCCAGCCAAGGAATTCAGCAGCCCTTACTTTCCTTTTTACATCATGGATATGTAAGCCAGTGGAAGAGAATGGTTTATACTTAGTGCTTCCCTGGGATGTTACACACAAAGAACCTAAGCCAAAAGATCAGGCAGTGATTTCACAGACCTGACAGGGATGTCACACAATTCGCAGTTCTACTTTTCCTGAGATTTTATTTCTTTCTGTAGAATAGACTTCTTTGAGATGTAGGTGTCCTAAATAGGTCCTGTCTTGAAATCTGGTTAGGCAATTTGTCCAGTAGTATACACATACCTGCAGTTATTTCTTCAGATCCTGGGAAATATCAGCCTGTCTGGAATGTTACAACATTCCTGACACCTGGGCCAGGTGTGTTTTCTTGGACCCATAGGAAACAGAAGAGTTATTTTTGTTCATTGTTCATTCATTCAGTACACAGTCACTAATGAACCTTGATATGTAATAAAGAGATGTGTGCATAAATATGGTGATATCTGCCACCACAGATATGCAAAATAGTCCTGGCATAATCCCTATGTGTCACTGGGTGTGAGGATTGGACACTCCTCAAAGCCCCTAAAAGCCCCTTAAGCAGACCTCAATGACTTTTGCCACATATGACTATAGTATTTGGTTATTCTTAGAGGCTAAGCTGGGCTGATCCCCTGAGCTCTGTGGTTGGAGACAAGGCTTTGAAACAGCAATATACCCTCAGACCTGATCACACACTCAGTTTGTATTAAATAGAAATAAAAATCAGTGTTATTGCCCTTGCCTTTAGTCCCACCTACATCAGAGTCTGAGGCAGGAGGATCCCTTCATCCTAAGTTATGGATGATGCTGTGTGCTAGGGTGATGTCGTGACACTCTAGTCTGGGAAGCATAGTGAGAGGCTGTATCATGAAAAATAATGAGATAAATACCCATAGATTAAAAAATAACAACTCTATTCACATGTAGTTTACACACTCCACAATTCACCTATTTCAAGTATTGAGTTGAAGACTACACATTCAGGGATCACTTGTATAGTTTGTTTGTTACTTTGGAAGTTTCCCTTAAGGTGTGGTGTAGAGAGATAGAGGGAAAAAAGCAATGAAGAAAAGAAAGGAATGGACAGAGCTAGCGAATGAGAGAGAGAGAGACAAATGGAGGTAGAAAGGATAAAGTGAGGAAGGGGCGAAGGAAGGGAGGGATGGAGGGAAACAAAGAAACAAAGAAAAAAAACAAAAAAAAAGCAAACTTCATTGGGTCTTCTGGCATACTAAGATGAGTGGAATTCTTGTACAAGGGTGTGCTGAGAAAGAACTGAGCAAGAGTCAGACACTTTGTCTACTAAAATGTGAAAAATCATCTAGGCATTATGACAGGCACCTATAAGTGAAACTCTGTATACAAGAAAAAAAAAAGCAAAAAGAAATAGTTTCCTACTTAAGTGACTCCAAAAATTTATGTCATCTGTGCCGCAGCCTGAGTCACACTGCTGTACAAAATCTCAACTGTGTGTCAGCCGAGTGACAGAAATCTCAACCCTTAATAGAATCAATAAAGCACTAATGGGAGATCACTTCTCTGTCTGTGTGTGGAAGGCCAATAGGTGTACTGGTTCAAACCCTTGTGGGATACCAGCTGAAGTGAGCAGAAGAGGGCACTTAGTATCTTTGACCAGAAGCCTGGATCCCAGGACATTACAGGATGAAGTCAATACATGGTTGCCATAGATGGCATCACAATGGGTGTTTCCCATTTACAATATTTATGCTTAAACTTATTTCTGCTAAGCATGTATAGTGGCTATCCAGGTTTGTCCCTGGGTCCAAACTGCTGCAAAAGAGTGGAGTTCTGTTCTGCAGACTCAGTTTCTGCTTCCAAAACTTTGTTTATATAACTGGCCATGGGATTCAATAACCCTTACTTTCCTTTTCACATCATGGATTTGTTAGCAAATGGAATAGTAAGTTTTATAGCTAGTGCTTCCCTGGAGTGTTACACACCAAGAACCCAAGCCAAAAATAAGAAAGTGATTTCATAGATCTTACAGGTATGTCACACAATTTTCAGTTCTTCTTTTGCTGAGATTTTATTTCTTTCTCTAGAATAGACTTGTTTCAGACGATAGGTGTCCTACTGAAGATCCTCTCTAGAAATATGGTTATTCAGTGTGTCCATTAGTGTACTCCATACATGAAGTTATTTCTTCAGATCATGGGAAATATCAACCCATCTGGAAATTTCAACATTCCTGACCTCCGGGCCAGTTGTATCCAAAGTTTAGGCTTCGTAGTCACATAGGAAGTAGAAGAGTTATTTTGGTCCACACATTAAATACACAATCACTTATTAAACCTTATAAGCCAAAAAGTGATGTGGGCATAATTGTGGTGATATCTGCCACCACAGATATGCAAAACAGTCCTCACATAATCCCTATGTGCTACCAGAGCCTGAGTTTTGGACACACCTCAAAGCTCTTGATAAGGTTATTTCTTAAGTAAAGCTCAAAGACCTTTGTTACACATGAGTACAATATTTTTTTTGCTCAGGGTTAAAAGGTGGGCTAATCCTCTGAGCTTAAGGGTTGGAGACATGGATGAGCAAAAGCAAGATACCCTCATCTCTCATACTGACAGTCTGTCTCATGAAAAATAATGGAATGAAGAAGGAAAGATAGAAAGATAGAAAGATAGAAAGAAAGAAAGAAAGAAAGAAAGAAAGAAAGAAAGAAGAAAGGAAAGAAAGAAAGAAAGAAAGAAAGAAAGAAAGAAATAGATAGATAGATACAGAGAGAGAGAGACAGAGGAAGGAAGGAAGGAAGGAAGGAAAGAAGGAAGAAAGAGAAAAGTAATATTTACTAGACACAGTCTCCAAGAACCAAGGTATGAGGAGAGGCCAGTAGGTAGATGGAATATGTGACTACATAAAGGAGGAGATATATTGTGTGCAAGGGGAGTTTGAGATTGGTTCTTTAGGACATTGACATTTGATCTGATTCATAGGAGTTCTCCATATATTTCTGGTCCCTGTGTTCAGACTGATAGGACCAAGGGAATCCATATAAAATAAGTTCAACAAAAATGTGGAGGCTATCCTCTCGATCTTTTAGTATGCATAGGAGAAGCCTGAATTGAGTCAAGAATTCATTGTATGCACATTTTCCATTGTCTACAAGAATCTAGGATATCAAAGGGTAAAAGTTACATAAAATCCAGAGGGTTGATTAACAGAAGTTGTGGGAAAACAATTTCCCTATGAGAGAAAAATTTCTCTAGTTGACATCTAATTTAGGGGAAAAATTTCAACTCTAGATTATAGGTCAAAATAATAATAAAAGGCAAATTCTCTACAATGATATTCTCCATTTATGTATTGAGACATAGTCTCATTTTGTTTCCCTTAGTAGAAGGCCCTGGTATCACATGTCACAGGAAACTTCAAATTTTGTCATCAAGTGAACCTATTCCCTCATCTGAGACTCTAGGCTCCTGCATAACATCTGGCCATTTTTCATTCTTCAGAGATGGGGATATCACTAGTGCTCAGGCTGGTGCATAATTCATAAACTAAAACAATGCAACTGATGGGGTCTTTCAATGTGTCAAGATGATAGTCATGACATAGTCATGAAGCATCAATGGTGACTATTAAGTATTGTTTTAAAAATATCCTAAATTCATGGTGTGGTGTGGTCGCTTACACCTGTTATGCTAACACTCTTGGATGCAGAAACAGGTGGTCCAAAATACCTGGGCACTCTGTGGGAACACCTGGACTCCCAGATGTTCAGGAGGTTGAGGCAATAAGATCTGCTGATCCTGCAATTCTGTTGATCCAGGATTTTGAGATTGTGGTTAGCTAGGATGATGTCAAGAAACTATACCCAGGGGGAAGTTTTCAGACTCTGTCTCAAGGGAAAAGAAAACGACAGCTTCAATAGGATGGAACAATGTGCCTTCTATGTCAATTCATGGTAAGCTGTGTGTGAGCAGGAAGATAAGGTTGAATGTCTCTCAAGTACATGCACGACCTGGTTACTTCTTATGCTGTGAGCCTTTTGAGCTCCTCAAGTTTGGAAAAACATCTTCAATTAGCTTCATTGAAATAAGTAGTTCACCCTATGAAAGTATACAATTGTGTGATTCTTAATATAGTCACACAATTGTACAGCTATTATCACAGTCAAATTTTACAACTTTGTCTTCCCCACACATGCAAGGAATGTCAATACCTACTAGCAGTCACTTCACTTCCCCACCACCCTCCCCACCTGCCCCCTACTCCTAGCAGACAATTGTCCTTGTCTTGATGTTTTCTTATGAATTCACTTATGCTCTGTGTTGTCTTATGTAAGTGGCCTTGTTCTCCTATCATAATGATTTTAAGGTTCAATCCTATTGTAACATAAATGTGCACTTCATTCCTTTTGTTTGTTAAAAAAAAATTTCATCGTGTGAATATAGCACATTACATGTATCCAATCATCTGTAAATCCCACTAGTAGTTCCGAAGACATACTCTTCTATTGTAAGATTTTGATGTTATTTTTGCAGTTTGTCTGGGGCCAGATTTGTACTGCCATCCTCGGAATATGGAGCCAGCGACCTATTCGCTATGAAAGAAGTGTTTCTCTTCATCTAATGTTTATATCAGATTTTATCAACAAGATATTTTGCCTCTGTCTATAGCCTTTTCTGTGTCCCTTGAAGTAACCGGGTGATTTTCCTTGCTGATTCTCTTAATATAGTGTTTTCTATTAGTTGATGTACAAATATAGAGCAGAAATGGCAATACTGGTAATAAATCCCATTTTGGTAACATGCATAAAATACAAAACTTTTTCTGAAACTATACAGTAACTTTATTATCCATTGGATACGGCATTTCCCTCTTTGACTCAGAAACATACATTGGTGCCATCATAGCTCAAGGAAATGCAAGCTGCAAAGCTCAAGTAATCCTCCTGAGTTTATGCTTCTCAGAAGGTGAGAGTACAGGCCCACCACTCATGGGGAAGTTTTGCAAGTAGTTCTTGGACAAGTTGGGTCTTATTGTTTTGCTCTGTCTAGTCTAAAACACCTTAGCTTCCAGTGATGTTTCTGCCTCGACCTCTAAATTTGCTGTGATTATACGTGCGAGCTATGATGCTCCTCCAGACTTATGTTTTGGGTGAATATTTTTCTAGATTTACCTCATAGATAAAAGCCTGTAGATTAATAAATAACAACTCTATTCAGATATAATTTACACACTCCACAATTTATCCATTTCAAGTGTAGAGTTCAAGACTACACATTCAGTGATCACTTGTATAGTTGGTTTGTTACTACAGAAGTTTTGCTTAAGTTGTAAAGAAGAGAGAAGAAGGAAAAAAAATAAATGAAGGAATGAAAAGAATGGAGAGAGCAATCAAACGAGAGAGATAAACAATTGGAAGAAGGAAGGATAAAGTGAGGGAGGGGCAAAGACAGGGAAGTAAGGAGGGAAACAAAGAGGAAATGATAAAAGCTCCTCAAAGGCCCTGAAGTAGAGCTCAATGACTTTTGCCACACATGACTATAATATTTGTTTCTTCTTGGAATCCAAGCTGGGCTAATGCCCTGAACTCTGTGGTTGAAAACCAGTCTGAGCAACAGCAAGATACCCTCAGCACCAAACACACACACACAGTTTGTATTAAAATAGAAAAGGTTGTCAAGGTTGTGGACCTGTCTTTAGTTTCAGCTAATCAAGAAGCTGAGACAGGAACATCCCTTAATTTCAAGAGTTGGATGTTGCTGTGTGCCAGGCTAAAGACATGACAGTCTAGTCTGGGCAACATGGTTAAAGTCTGTCTTATGAAAAATAATGATAGAAAGAAAGAGAGAGAGAAAAAAAGAAAAAAAAAACAAGAGAAGAAAAGAAAGAGAAAGAAAGAAAGAAGGAATGAAGGAAGGAAGAAAAGAGAGAGAGAGAAAGGAGGGAGGGAGTAAGTTAGGAAGGAAGGAAGGGAAGAGAAAGCAAGAAAGCAAGAAAGAAGGAAGGAAGGAAGGAAGGAAGGAAGGAAGGAAGGAAGGAAGGAAGGAAGGAAGGAAGGAGAAAAAAAGAAAGAAAGAAGAGAAAGAAAGAAAGAAAGAAAGAAAGAAAGAAAGAAAGAAAGAAAGAAAGAAAGAAAGAAAGGAAGGAAGAAAGAAAGGAAGAAAGAAAGGAAGAAAAAGAATTTGCTAGGCACTCCAAGAGCTGAGGTGCTATCAGAGGTCAGTAGGTAGATGGAATATTATTAAAAAGTAGATTTATTGTTTCCCTTCAGTGGGGGAGACAATGAATCAGGACAAGCATGTTTGAGATTGTTTAGTTGGGGCTTTTCCAGTCTATGTGGTGGGTAGTTGTTCTTCATAAATGTTCTGTTTCTGGGCTTGGACTGATTGGGTGAAGGAAATATTGTCCCAAATTGAAGGCGTTCAAAAGAAGAGGTGTAGAGTATCCTCTGGATATTTTAGTATGCATAAGAAAAGTCTGATTTGAGTCAAGAATTCCTTGTTTGTGCAATTTCTATTGACTACAAGAATTAAGGGTATCAAAGGTTCAGAGTTAAGTAAAAGACAAAGGTTTGATCAATAGAGGCTGTAGGAAAACAATTCCCCTATGAGAGTATAATTTCTCTAGTTGACATCTAATTGAGTGGAAAAAAAAATTCAAATCTAGATCTGAGGTCAAAAGAAAAAAGGAGGGGTCAGTTCCCTATCAATGGTTTGCTCCATTTACATTTTGAGACAGAGTCTCATTTTTCAGCCCTTGGTAGAGTGCCCTGGTATGATATCTCAGAGCAAACTTTAAGAGTTATCATTAATCAAACCTATTCCCTTAGCCCTGTCTAGGCGCCTGCATAACATCTGGTCATTTTTTATTCTTCAGAGATGGGGATGTTACTAGTGCTAAAACTGGTCTCCAATTCAGAAACTAAGACAATCCAACTGACAGGGCCTCTCAAAGGACCAAGTTGACAGGCATGAAGCACCACTGCTGGCCACTGACCAAAGTTTGAAAAATATCCCAACTTCAAGGTCTGGAATAGTGGCTCACACCTGTAGTACTACCACTCTGTGAAGCAGAAAGAGGGGTTCCAAAGTACCTGGCCCCTGTGTTGGAGCACCTGGACTCCCAGATGCTCAGGAGGATGAAGCAATAGAATTTGTTGTCCCAGGAGATTCACATTGAAGTTAGGTATGAAGATGTCAAGGCACTCTACCCAGGGAGAAGATCTCAGACCTCTTATTCTCACATAAATGTGCACTTCATTATTTTGATTGTTGAAAATTATTTCATCATGTAAATATATCAAGGAAAAATTAAATGACACCTTCGGTAGGATGGAACAATGTGCCTTCCATGTCAATTCATGGTAACCTGTGTGTGAGCAGGGAGATAGGTTTGACTGTCTCTCAAGAACTCTAATGACCTGGGTACCTCTTATGTTGTGAGTCTTTTGAGGACTTTAAGTTTTGGAAAACATCTTCGAGTAGCTTAATTGAAATAAGTAGTTCACCCTTTGAAAGTGTACAATTTTGTGTTTCTTATTATAGTCATTGAATTATACAGTTATCATCACAATCTAGTTGTCACCAGGTTTGAATGTGCCAACTCTGGTATATGGCACCAGTGCACCAGGCCTTTGAGCCAGTTGACACCCTGTACCTATTAAGTGTTTTGATGATGAAAGGGTGATGCATATTATCAAAAGATTTTTCTGCATCAATTGAGATAATCACAGGGTCTTTTTTTTATTTTGTTCATGTGATGAATTATATTTATAGAATTATGTATATTGAGCAAGCCTTGAGACACTAGGGTATAACCCACTTGATTATGGTGTATAAATTTTTTGATGTGTTGCTGGATCCTGTTTGCTAGTATCTTCATGAATGTTTTTTCATCAATATTTATTAGAGATATAGGTCTATAATTTTCTTTTCTTATTGGGTCTTTTCCTGGTTTGGGAATCAATGTGATATTGGATTAAAAGAATGTGTTGGGTGTTATTCATAATTATTCTATGTTTTAAAAAAGGCTAAGTAATATAGATACTAGTTTCTTTTTAAAGGGTTGCTAGAATTCTGATGTGAAGCCATCTGCTCCAGGCGTTTTCATTTTGGGGAGTTTCTATAGTTGCTGCTATTTAATAACTTGACATCGGCCTGTTAAGCATTTCCACTTCCTGGCTAAGTCTAGGAAGGTGGTACGATTCCAAGTATTGGTTTATTTCCTTCATATTTTCATATTTATGAGAATAGAGTTTCTTGTAATATGCATTAAGGATATTTTCAATTTCTGAGGAGTCTGTTATTATTTTGTCTTTGTCATTTCTCATTGATGATATTACAGATTTCACTCTTTTTATCCTGGTTAGATTTGCCAAATTTTTTTTTCTGTTTTTTTATTGGCCTTTTCAAGAAACCAACTTTATAGATGGCAATTTCAGTAGTGCTCAATACTCTGGTGGTGAAGGAAAAAAAGTTGCTCATATCTGTTAAAATATCTCTTATAAATTGAGGTATATTCTGGTTGGGTGCATAAATGTTAATAATTAAATCTCTAGAATAGGCTTGTTTGGGACAGAAGATGTCTCAATGAAGGTCCTCTCTCAAAATAAAGTTAGGCAATGTGTCCAGTAGAGTCCTCCATATTTGCCATTATTTATGATGATCATGAAAAATAACAGACTATCTGGAAATTTCCGTCATACCTAATCTCCATGCCTGGTGTGTTCAAATGTTTTGTCTTCCTGAATACATATGAATTAGAAGAGTTATTTGGGGCCAGAAGTTTAATATACAATGACTAATGAAACCTGATGAGCAAAAACGAGATGGTGCATAATTGTGTGATATCGGCCACCACGAATATGCAAAACAGTTTTGACCCCCACTGTCACCAGGGTCTGAGGATTGGACATTCCTCAAGTTCACTGATAAGCTCATATCTTAAGCACAGCTAAATGCCTTTAGCCACACATGACTACAATGATTGCTAGCTCTTGGAGGCCAAGATAGGCTAATCCCCTGTGCTAAGAGTTTGTAGACAAGGCTGAGCAATAGCAAGATACCCTCAACTCAGGTCACACACCCAGTTTGTACTATAGTAGAAAACATTGTCCAGAGTTGTTCCCCTTGGCTTTACTTCCAAATTCTACAGAGTCTGAGGCAGGAGGATTATTTCAACCCAAGGTTTGCATGTTGCTGTGTGCTAGACTGATACCATGACACTGCAGCCTGGGAAAATAGTCAGAGTCTGTCTCATGGAAAATAAGAAAAGAAAGAAGACAGAAAGAAAATTTGCTAGGCATAGTTTCCAAAAGCCAAAGTAGGAGGTGAGATCAGAAGGTAGATGAAATATTGGACTACACAAAGGAGATTTTTTTGTAGTCACCGGGAAAGGATGTGTCAGGTCAAGCAGTTTTGGAATCAGTTCATTAGAATAGTGCCAGTTGATCTGATGGTTACTGCTTCTCTTGAGATGTCTGCTGCCTTGGCTGAGATTGCTTGTGGGAAGGGAATATTGGCCCAGTTTGAAGGAGACCAACAGAAGTGGTGGAGGCTAAACGCTGGATATTTTAGTGTGTATATGAAAAGCCTCTGTGAGTCAAAAATTCACTTTGTGATGTAGCGGCACCTGTTGCTCAGTGGGTAGGGCTTTGGACCCCTATATCGAGGGTGGTGGGTTCAAAAATGGCCATGAGCAATCCACAACAAAATAATAGCCAGCCAATGTGACTTGTGCCTGTAGTTCCAGCTACTAGGGAGGCTCAGGGAAGAGAATCGCCTAAGCCCAGGTATTGGAGGTTGCTGTGATCTGTGTGATGCCAGGACACTCTACAGAAGGTAATAAAGTGAGATTCTGTCTCAAAAAAAAAAAAAAAAAAATCACTATGTGAGAAGTTTTCAGTGAAAGAATCTAGGATATAAAAGTGTCAGTGTTACATAAAAGTCACATGTTTTATTAATAGAGGTGTAGGAAAACCATTTCCCAATGTGAGAATAATTTCTCTAGTTGATGTCTAATCTAGGGGGAAAATTTCAACACTAGATCCTTGTTAACCAGTGTGATGAAAATGTGTCAAATGGTCTATGAAACTAATGTGTGGTGCCCCACGATCACATTAATGTATACAGCTATGATTTAATAAAAAAATAATAATAATGAAAGAAAAAGGAAGAAAAAAAACAAAAACAAAAATACAAATGAAAGGTGAGTTTTCTACCAGTGGTTTTCTCTATTTATGTGTTGTGACAGAGTCTCATTTTGTTAGCCTCAGTAGAGTCCCATGGTGTCATTGCTCACAGCAAGCTTCAAGTGTTGTAAAGTGAAACTATTCCCTCAGCTTGGTGTCTATGTGCGTGCATAACATCCATCCATTATTTAATCTTCAGTGATGGGGTTCTCACTAGTGCTCAGGCTCATCTTCATTTCAGGAACTCTGACAATCCAACTCATGGGCCCTCCCTAAGTGCCAAGATGAAAGCATAAACCACCACTGCTCTTCACCAAGCATAGTTTGAAAAATGTACCAAATTCTAAGGTTAGCTTGGTTGCTCACAATGCTAATTCTAACACTCTTGGAGACAGAAGGAGGTGGTCGAAATAACTGGGCATTGTGGAGGAGGCCCTGGAATCCCAGATGCTGTGGTGGTTGAGGCAATAGGAAATATTGAACCCAGGAGTTTGAAATTGTGGTTATCTAGGATAAAGTGAATGCACTCTAGTGAAGAAAAAGGAGTAAGACTCTGTATAAAGGAAAAAGAAAATGACAAATTCGGTAGGATCTAACAATGCACATTCCATGTCAATTCATGTTAAGCTGTGTGTAAGCGGGGAGATAGGGTTGACTGTCTCTTAAGTCCTCTCATGTCCTCGGTACTTATGCTGTAAGCCTTTTGAGCACCTCATGTTTTGGAGAAATCATCAAGTAGCTTATTTGAAATAAGTAGTTTACTGTTTTATAGTGTACAATTCTGTTGTTCTTAGTATATTCACAACATTATACAGATATTATCACAATCTAATTATAGAGCATTGTCTTCTCCCCCCACACAAAGAATGTCAATACCTACTAGTAGTCACTTTCATCTTCCACACCATTCTCCTTCACCTGCTCCCTACTCCTAGCAGACAATTGACCTTGTCTTGATGTTTTCTTCTGAGCTCAGTATGGTTTGTGGGGTCTTTGTAAGTGGTCAAGTTCCCTTATCATAATGATTTTAAGGCTTATTTATATTGTAAGATAAATGTGCACTTTATTCCTTTGATTCATGAAAAACATTCCATCATGTGAATATAGCATGTTATACATATCCATTCATCTATGAATTCCATTAGTAGTCCAGAAGACGTTCTTTTATCTAAGATTTTATTTTTTATTAAATCATAGCTGTGTACATTAATGAAATCATGGGGCAACATGTTCTGTTTTTCTATACAATTTGAAATATTTTCATCAAACTTGTTAACATAGCCTTCCTGGCATTTTCTCAGTTATTGTGTTAAGACATTTATATTCTACATTTAGAAAGTTTCACCTGTAGCATTGTAATATGCACGGTAGGTGTGGTCCCACCAATTACCCTCCCTCCACCCATCCTCTCCCCTTCCCTCCCCTCCCTTTCCACTGTCCGCATATTCTTACATTACAATTGGGTTACAGCTTTCCTATGAAAGCTAATAATTAGTTTCATAGTAGGGCTGAGTACACTGGATACTTTTTCGTTCATTCTTGAGATACCTTGCTAAGAAGAATATGTTCCAGCTTCATCCATGTAAGCATGAAGGAGGTAAAGTCTCCATCTTTCTTAAGACTGCATAATATTCCATGGTGTACATATACCACAATTTATTAATCCATTCATGAGTCGATGGGCACTTGGGCTTCAATAAGCATTCTGGTACAAATATCTTTGTTATAATGTGATTTTTAGTCTTCTGGATATATAGCTAGTAGAGGAATTATAGGATAAAATGGCAGATCAATTTTTTAGATTTCTAAGTGTTCTCCAAACATCTGTCCAAAAGGAATGTATTAGATTGCCTTCTCACCAGCAGTGTAGAAGTGTTCCCTTCTCTCCACATCCACGCCAACATCTCTGATTTTGGAATTTTTTGATATAGGCTAATCTTACTGAAGTTAGATGATATCTGAAATTAGTTTTTATTTGCATTTCTCTGATGATTAATGATGATGATTTTTTCATAAGCCTTTAGGTCGTGTGCCTGTCTTCTTCAGAGAAGTTTCTCTTTAAGTCCCTTGCCCAGACTAAGATGGGATCGCTTTTTCATTTTTTGCTAATATGTTTGAGTTCTCTGTGGATTCTGGTTATTAAACCTTTGTCAGAGATGTAACCTGAAAATACCTTCTTTCAGTCTGAGGGCTGTTTGCTTGCTTTACTTACTGTTTTCTTGGCTTTGTAGAAGTTTTTTATTTGATCAGGTCCAAGAATTGTATTTTTGATGCTACTTCAATTGCTTGGGGGGGTCCTCCTTATAAAATATTCCCCCAGGCCAATTTCTTCGAGAGTTTTTCCTGAAGTTATAGTATTTTTATAGTTTCATGTCTTAAGTTTAAGTCTTTAATCCAGTGAGAGTCAATCTTAGTTAATAGTGAATGGTGTGGGTCCAGTTTCAGTCTTCTACAGGTTGCCAACCAGTTCACCCAGCACCATTTGAATTTGTTAAATAGGGAATCTTTTTTCCACTGAATTAGTTTAATTGGCTTGTAAAAGATCAAATAATGGTAAGTATATGGGTTCCTCTCATGGTTCTCTATTCTGTTCCATACAACTACTTCTCATGTTCTGTGACAGTACCATGCTGTTTTGATCACTATTTAATAATAGTGTAGTCTGAGGTCTGTTAGCATGATTTATCCTGCTCTGTTTTTATTTCTGAGTAATGTATTTGCTATTCTTGTTTTTTTCTGATAGCATATAAAAATAAGTATTATATTTCGAGGTATTTAAAGTATGAAAGTGTATCTTTAATGGGGATTGCATTAAAATTGTATATTACTTCGGGTAGTATGGACATTTTAACAATGTTGATTCTTCCCAGTCATGAGCATGGTATGTTTTTCCCATTGTTAATGTCTTCAGATATTTCTTTGAGTTTCATAGTTCTCTTTATAGATATCTTTCACGTCCTTTCTTAGATAAACTCCCAAATATTTCATCTTCTTTGGCCCTCCATTGAACAGAATAGAGTCCTTGACAGTTTTTTCAACTTGACAATTGTTGATATGTACAAAGGCTATGAATTTATGAGTGTTGATTTTGTAACCTGAGATGCTTCTATATTCCTTTATCACTTCTAAGAGTTTTGTAGTAGAGTACCTGTTGTTTTCCAGATATACAATCATATAATCTGGGAAGAGTGAAAGTTTGATCTCTTCAGACCCTTGATCACCTTTTCTTCCCTAATTGTGATGGTTAAAACTTCTATTGCAATGTTAAAAAGCAGTGGAGACAATGGTCAACCTTACCTGGTTCCTGATCTATGTGAAAATTGTTTCAATTTATCTCCACTCAATCTGATATTGGCTGTAGGTTTACTGTAGATGGCCTCTTTCAGTTTAAAAATATTCTTTCTATACTAATTCTCTTAAGTGTTCTAATCATGAAGTGATGATGAATATTATCAAAAGTTTTTTCTGCATCAATTGAGAGAATCATATGGTCTTTATTTTTTAATTTGTTTATGTGCTGAATTATATTTATAGATTTATGCTTATTGAACCAGCCCTGAGACCCTGGGATAAAACCAACCTTGTCATGGGGTGTAATTTGTTTGATGTGTTGCTGGATTCTGTTTCTTAGGATCTTGTTGAATATTTTCACATCAATTTTAATTAGTGATATTGGTCTATAATTTTCTTTTCTTGTTGAAGCTTTTCCTCATTTGTAGATCAAAGTGATGTTTGCTTCATAGAATGTGTTGATTAGTGTTCCTCCTTTTTCTATATTTCAGAAAAGGTTATATAAGTACTAGTTCCTCTGTATAGTTTTGGTAGAATACTGATACGAAGCCATCTGGTCCCAGGTTTTTCTTATTTTGGAGATTTTGTATAGTTGATGCTATTTCTGAACTTGATATAGGCCTCTTCAACATTTTCACTTGATTCTGGTTAAGTCTTGGAAGGCTGTGTGCTTCCAAATATGGATCAATTTCCTTCAGATTTTCATATTTCTGAGAATAATTTTTCTTGTAATATTCATTAAGAATTTTTTTGGAGAAATCTTGTTATTTTGTCCTTGTCATTTCTGATTAATGGAATTGGAGATTTTACTTTTTTTTCTGCATAGGTTAGTGAACGTTTTATCTATTTGATTGACCTTTTCAAAAAAACAACTTTTTTTTTTTTTATAGATTTGTTGTATGATCCTTTTGTTTTTAATTTCATTTAACTCTTCTCTAATTCTGGTTATTTCATTTTTTCTGCTAGTTTTGGTATTGACATGTTCTTCCTTTTCCAGTTTCTTGAGATGTCCCATTAAGTTGTTAAATTCCTCTCTTTCTGTTCTCTTAAGGAAGGTTTGCAGTGCTATAAATTTCCCTCTTAAGAATGCCAGTGTGGAATCCCAGAGGTTCTGATAATTTGTGTCTTTATTATCATTTTTTTCTAAAAATTTGGTAATTTCCTTCTTAATCTCATCTTTGACCCAGCTGTCATTAAGCAAGAGGTTATTTAGCTTCCATTGTTTTGTATGCCGATTCCCGTTGTTACTGAGGTCAACTTTTATTCCATGGTGGTCTGAGAAAATGCAAGGAATAATTTCTATTTTTTAAAATTTACTGAGCTTAGACTTCTGACCCAAGATGTGATAAATTATGGAGTATGTTCCGTAGGCTGATGAGAAGAATGTTGCCTCTGTAAAAAGCCTTTCCTGTATCTCTTGAGGTTACCATGTCATTATTCTTATTGGTTCTCATGATTTAGTGTGTTCTGTCAGTTATTTATCCCACATATAGGAGGACTGGCAATCCTGGTAATAAATTACATTTGAAATACTTGTATAAGATATTTTGTATATGACCAGACTTTTCCTGCAACTATAAAGTATATATCTTGTAGATTGTATACTGTGTTTCCACCTTTTATTGAAAAAAATACACTGGTAACATCCTAGCTCAAGGAAATGCAAGCTGATAACCTGAATTTCTCCTATTGAGTTTATGCTTCTCAGCAACTGAGAATAGAGACCCATGGCACCACTGGTGGAGAAATTTAGCACTTATTCCTTAGACAAAGGGGGTGATACAATGTTGCTCAATCTGGTTTTAAACTCCTTAGCTTCCAGTGATCTTTCTTCCTTGACATCTGAATTTGCTGGGATTATTGGTGTGAGCTATGGTGATCATCCATGCTTATGTTTTAGTGAACTTTTTTTTCAATTTTCCTCATAAATAAACACCCATGGAATAAAAATTAACCACTCTATTCAGATATAATTCACACACTCCATTCAACCATTTCAAGAATAGAGTTCAATACTACACATTTACATATCACTTATATATTTTGGGTTTTAGTAGAGAAATTTACCTTAAGATGTGGAGGATAGTGATAGAAGAAATAAGGGAATGAAGCAAAGAAAAGAATAAAGAGAGCAATCAAATGAGAGAGAGAAAATTAGAGGAAGAAAGCATAAAGTGATGGAGGTCCAAAGGGAGGGAGGGAAGTAAACAAAGAAAGATAAAATGACTAAATTTTGTGGCTCACACCTATTATCCTAACCTTCTGACAGGCTGGCTGAGATGAGTGAAGTTCTTGAACAAGGGGGTGCTGAGAACAGACAGAGCAAGTCTCACACCCTGTCTCTACTAAAAAGTGAAAAATTATCTAGGCATTATGACAGGCACCTGTATTCCTAGCCACATGGCAATCTCAGTCAGGTGGATTGCCTCAATCCTGAACTTGATATTGCAATGATCTAGGGTGAGGACAGGAAAGTCTAGCCTGGGCTACATATGGTAACCGTATCTCACAATTGCCAATACACAAACTCATGCACAGACAAAGCTACAAATCAACCAACAAACGTTTTCATCATCTAAAAAGACCGTAATTCCCTTGATGGTTCAAGCAAAGTAGACGTGCTTAAGACCTGTGTAGCTATGACCAAATGGAAGCTGTAGCCGGGAATAGTACATTGGGAAGTTTCTCTTAAATGGATGTTTGGGGGTAGGTGTCAAGCAGGTCCTTGAAGTAGCATCCCACTGGCATTGTCTATGGCTAAGTGTGTAGGGCACCCATCCTGTATTATGAGGGTTGTGAGTTTGAACACGATGAGTGAGTTGAAAACTGCAAGAATAAATAGCCAGGTGTTGTGGAAGGTGACTGTAGTTACAGCTTCAGTTAGGCTGAAGGAAAAGAATCGCCTAAGCCAAGGAAGGTGACTGTAGTTACAGCTTCTGTTAGGCTGAAGGAAAGGAATCGCCTAAGCCAAGTAGTTGAAGATTGTTGGGGGCTTTGATGCCACAGAACACTACCTAAGATAACAAAGTGAAACTGTGTCTCCAAGGAAGAAGAAAAAAAAGCAAAAAACTATTAGCATCCTACTTAAGTGATTTTGTGCATTTTTGTAAGCTGTGATGCAGCTTGAGTCACACTGCTGTACAAAATGTCAACTGTTGTGTCAGTCTAGTGCCAGGAATCTTAACTGTCAATAAAATAAATAATGCACAAATAGAAGATCATTTATCTGTCTGTGGATGGAGGATTAAGTAGTGTCCTGGTTCAAAGACTTGAGGGACACCAGCTGAAGTCAGCAGAAAAGGCTACTTAGTATTTTGGACCAGAAACCTTGATTTCAGGACTTTACAGTATGACTTAACTACGTGGTCACTGTGAATGACATCGCAGTAGGTGTTGCCTGGGTTATCATGTTTATGCTTAACCTTATTCTAGATAAGCATGTGTAATGGCTATTTGGGTATTTCCTGTGGTTCAATATGTTACAAAATAGTGGTGTTCTTTTCTGCATAGTAAATTTCTTATTTCAAAAGTTTATATATACAGCCAAAGAATTCAACATCCTTTCTTTACTTTTCACATCATGGATTTGTAAGTAAGTGAAAGAGTATGGTTGATACCTAGTGCTTCACTTGGATGTTACAGAACAAGACCCCTAGTCCAAAAATCAGATAATAATTTTACAGACCTGAAATCATAGAATTCTCAGTCTTATTTTTCCTGGGATTTTACTTCTTTCTCTAGAAAAGGTTTGTTTCTGATGGTAGGTGTCTCATTGAAGGTACTCTCTCAAGTCTGGTTAGGCAATGTGTCTAGTAGTGTATAGCTTACCTGAAGTTATTTATGATGATTATGGGAAATATCCACCTATCTGGAAAGTTCCAACATTCCTGACCTGTGCACCAGGTGTATCTAAACTTTTGGCTTCTTGGCCAATCGGGAAGTAGAAGAATTGTTTTGGGCCACATGTTCAATACACAATCACTAATAAATTCTGATAAGCAAAAAAAGAGATCTGTGGATAATTGTAGTGATTTCTACCAATACAGCTATGTAAAACAGTCCTGAAATAATCCATGCCTGAAACCAGAGCCTGAGGATAAGTCACTTCTCATAGCCCCTAATTAGGTCATTTCTTAATTACAGATAAATGACTTTTGCAATGCCTGACTACAATATTTGTATCCTCTGGGAGGCCAAGGTGGGCGGATCCCTGAGTTCACATGTTGGAGACATAGCTGAGCAACAGCAAGACACCCTTAGCCTCAATCTTCCACCCAGGTTCTACTGAAATAAAAAAGGTAGTCAAGCATTGTAGCACTTGCCTTTAGTTTCACCTACTTCAGATAATATGTTTTAGCTCCATCTATGCAATCATGAAAGCAGTAAAATCTTCATCTTTTTAAAAGCTAAATAATATTCCATTGTGTATATATACCACAATTTATTAATCCATTCATGTGTCTTTGGTAACTTGGACCTCTTCCATGACTTAAAAATTATGAATTGGGGTATAATAAACATTCTGTTGCAAATATCTTTGTTATATAGTGATTTTTTGTTCCTCTGGATATATAACTAATAGAGGAAATGAAGAATAGAATGGCAGGTCAATTTTTATATCCCTAAGTGATATCCAAACACCTTTCCAAAAGAACCACAATTGTTTGCATTCCCATCTACAGTGCAGATGTGTTCCTTTTTTTTTTTTTTTTTTTTTTTTTTTTTTTTTTTTTCACATCCATGACAACATCTATTTTGGGGGGATTTGTGATCATCTTATTGGAGTTAGATTATATCTCATAGTGGTTTTGATTTGCATTTATCTGATGATTAAGGATGAAGATAATTTTTTCATGTGTCTGTAGGCCATGTACCTGTCTTCTTCAGAAAAGTTTTACTTCAAGTCCCTTGCCCACACTGATATGGGATCACTTGTTCTTTACTTGCTAATACTTTTGAGTTCTCTGTGGATTCTGGTTATTCAACATTTGTTAAATACATAACTTGCAAATATCATCTCCCATTCTGAGGGCTGCCTGCTTCCTTTTACTGCATTCTGGGCTATGCAGAAGTTTTTTAGTTTGATCAGATCCCAGTAACATGTTTTTGGTGTTGCATCAATTGCCCAGAGGTTCCTTCTCAGGAAATATTCATCCTGGAAAATTTCTCAAGTGTATTTCCAGCACTTTCTATTAGTTTCATTATAGTTTTTTTGCTTAAGTTTAAATCTTTAATCCAGTGAGATTGTACCTCAATTAATAGTGAAAATATCGGTGGTGCCTGTTGCTCAAAGGAGTAGGGCACCTGCCCCATGTACCAGAGTTGGCGGATTCAAATCTGGCCTAGGCCAAAAAATGCAACAACAACAACAACAACAAAAAAAAAAAAGTGAAAGTATGGGTCCAGTTTCAATATTTGAGAGTTCACTGAACAGTTCACCCAGCATCATTTGTTAAATAAGAAATCTTTTTTCCATTGAATGTTTTTAATAATTGACTTACTGAAGATCAAATGATGTTAAGAAGCTGGGTTAATCTCTTGGTTCTCTATTCTGTTCCACTTATCTACTTCTCTGTTTTTGTGCTAGTACTATGTTGTTTTGATTACTATTGATTTATAGTATAGTCTGAGGTCTCATAGATTGATTTCTATGGATTTGTATTTATTTCTGAGTAATGTCTTGACTATTCAAGTTTTTTTACGGTTCCATATCAAACTAAATATTTTTTTGAGGTCTTTATATTATGACAGTGGTGCTTTAATAGAGATTGAATTAAAATTGTGTATTGAATTGGATTGTATGTATATTTAAACAATATTGATTCTTCCCAGCCATGAGCTTGGTATGTTTTTCTATTTCTTAACATATTCAGCTATTTCGCAGTGTTTCATGGTTCTCTTTATAGATTTCTTTCAAAACCTTTGTTAGGTAAACTCCCAAATATTTCATCTTCTTTGCACTACTGTGAAAGGAATAGAGTCCTTGTCTGTTTTTTTCAACTTTGTTATTTCTGTTTTATATAAAGTTTACAAAATTTTGAGTATTGATTTTGTAACCTGAGATTCTGCTGAATTAATTGGATCACTTCTAAGTGTTGTGTAGTTTAATACCTGATTTCTTCCAGATATACAATAATATCATCTGCAAAGAGAGAAAGTTTGATTTCATCTAACACTGTATGTGTACAATTGATTGCTATTTCTTGCCTGTTTGTGATGGCTAACACTTTTATTACAATGATACAAATCAGTAGAGACAATGGGCAACCTTGCCTTTTTCGGATGTGAGTGGAAATGATTTCAATTTTTACTCCATTCTATATGAAGTTGGCAATGGGTTTGCTGTGGATGACCTCTATCAGTATAAGAAATGTCAAATTTGTACTTATTTATTTCCTTAGAATGTATTTATTTATTTGTGTATGTATTCATTTATTTATTTTTGTACAAACATCGTCTCATTTTATCACCCTTGGAAGAGTGCAGTGGCATCACACAGCTCACAGCAACCTCCAATTCCTGGGCGTAGGTTTTTCTCTTGCCTCAGCCTCCCAGTATCTGGGACTACAGATGTCTGACACAACACCTGGCAATTTTTGTTGTTGTTGCAATTTGGCCAGGACAGTTTTTGAACTTGCCACCCTCAGAATATGGGTCTGATACCATACACACTCAGATGCAGCCTCTTCCCTTTGCTTAGTTTGTTATTGGAGGATCTATACAACACTGCCAAAGAAGTATAAAAATCTCCAACTATTATGGTGCTGGAGGAAATCAATTTGCTCATGTCGTTAGTCTTTCTTATGAATTGAGGAACAATCTGGTTGTGAGAATAAATGTTAATAATTGAAATCTCATCATTTTGAGTGTTCCCGTCCTTATCATTCCTTACATTTGTTGGTTTAAAGTCTATTCCATCTGAAAAAATTGCAACACCTGCTTCTTCCTGATTGTCATTTGCTTAAATTATAGATTTTTTCATATGTCTGTAGGCTGTGCACCTGTCTTCTTCAAAGAAGTTTCTCTTCAAGTTCCTTGTCCAGTTTGCAATGGGATTGCTTATTCTTTTCTTGATTATATGTTTGAGTTCTCTGTGGATTCTGGCTAATAAACCATTGTCGGAGACATAACCTGCAAATATCTTCTCCCATTCTGAGGGCTGTCTCCTTGCCTTACTTACTGTGTTCTTGGCTGTGCAGAAGCTTTTGTATTTTTGAAGCTGCTTCAATTATACTGGGGGATCCTCCTCATAAAATACTCGCCCAGAGTGATTTCATCGTCAAGGGTTTTTCCTGCACTCTCTTCTAGTATTTTTATAGTTTCACGTCTTAACTTTAAATCTTTAATCCCATGACAATCTATTTTAGTTAAGGATGAAAGGTGTTGGTCCAGTTTCAGTCTTCTACATGTTCCAGCCAGTTCACCCAGCATCATTTGTTAAATAGGGAATATTTTCCCCACTGAATGTTTTCAATTGGCTTCTTAAAGATCAAATAACGGTAAGTAGCTGGATTCATCTCTTGGTTCTCTATTCTGTTCCAGACATCTACTTCTCTGTTTTTGTGCCAGTACCATGCTGTTTTGATCACAATTGATTTGTAGTATAGTCTGAGATCTGGTAGTGTGATTCCTCCTGCTTTGTTTTTATTTCTGAGTAATGTCTTGGCTATTCGAGTTTTTTCCTGATTCCATATAAAACAAAGTATTGTTTTTTCAAGATCTTTAAAGTATGACAGTGGAACTTTAATAGGGATTACAATAAAATTTAATATTGCTTTGGATAGTATGGACATTTTAACAATGTTGATTCTTTCCAGCCATGATCATGGTATGTTTTTCCATTTGTTAACATTTTCAGCTATTTCTCTCCTTAGAGTTTCATAGTTCTCTTTATAGAGATCTTTCATGTCCTTTGTTAGGTAAACTCCCAAATATTTCATCTTCTTTGGCACTACTGTGAAAGGAATAGTCTTTAACTGTTTTTTTTTTTCAGCTTGACTATTGTTGGTATATATAAAGGCTACCGATTTATGAATGTTGACTTTGTACCCTGAGATGCTGCTGTATTCCTTGATCACTTCTAAGAGTTTTGTAGTACAATCCTTGTTGTTTTTCAGATATACAATTATATTATCTGCGAAGAGCAAAAGTTTGATCTCTTCTGACCCTATATAGATACCCTTGATCACCTTTTCTTCCCTAATTGTGATGGCTAAAACTTCCATTACACTTTTAAAGAGCAGTGGAGACAATGGGCAGACTTGTCAGGTTCCTGATCTCAGTGGAAATGATTTCAATTTAAATCCAGACAATACAATATTGGCTGTGGGTTTGCTGTAGATGGCCTCTATCGGTTTAAGAAATGTCCCTTCTGTACCGATTTTCTTAAGTCTTCTGATCAGGAAGGGATGCTGTATATTATCAAAAGCATTTTCTGCATAAATTCAGAGAATCATATTGTTTTTTGTTTTTAATTTGTGTATGTGCTGAATTATACTTAGAGATTTACGAATATTGAACCAGCCTTGAGACCCTGGGATAAAACCGACTTGGTCATAATGTATAATTTGTTTGATGTGTTGCTGGATTCTGTTTGTTAGGATCTTGTTGAATATTTTTGCATCTATATTCCTTAGTGATATTGGTTTATAATTTTCTTTTCTTGTTGGGTTTTTTCCTGGTTTGGGGATCAGGGCAAT
>CAUYPK010104862.1:0-11310 GCA_963574355.1 Loris lydekkerianus
GTAGTCCCAGCTACTTGGGAGGCTGAGGGAGGAGAATCGGTTGAGCCCAGGAGTTGGAGGTTGCTGTGAGCTGTGATGCTACAGCACTCTACCCAGGGTTACAGCTTGAGGCTCTGTCTCAAAAAAAAAAAAAAAAAAAAAAGCCAAGAGATGCAAAGAGTGATGGTGAGGGACCAGCAGTCCAGAGAGCTGCCCAAGATGCCAGTTAGTAAGGAGAACATGACACATTGGAAATGCCATGAGGGGGAGATGATCATATGAGTTAACCAGAGCTCTTTGCTTCTCAGGGGAAGCCATGTGTGGGGCAGGAAGGAGTGCTTTGGTTGGCCTCTTGGGGTGAGGGAAGAGAGATGTGGCCAGGAGCATGAATAAACAATAATGACAATTACTAACTAGGTTCAGAGGCAGGTGGCTGAAGAGCTCCAGGACTTCTGTTTTGTTTTGAGACTGGGTCTCACTCTATTACCTGGGGTAGAGCTCAGAGGTGTCATCACAGATCATTGCAACCTCAAATTCCTGGGCTCAAGTGATCCTCCTGCCTCAGCCTCCCAAGTAGCTAAGATGATAGATGTGCACCCACCACATCCAGCTCATTTGTTTATTTTTTTGTAGTGACAGAAGTCTCTCCTTTGCCCAGGCTGGTCTTGAATTCTTGACCTCAAGGGATCCTACCTCCTTGGCCTCCCAAAGTACTAGGACTACCAGCATGAGCCACTGCTCCTGACCCAGGCTTCTGTTTTGCTGAGTAAGGGAGCTGAGGACAATAGGAGAGTCTGGGCCCTGGGAACTGCTTCTGCAAGTTCACATTTAACATCAGCCTCTCTTCTGAATGTACATTAATTGTGTGGCCTGGGGAATCCAGCATTGAGGTGATCCCTGAGACTCAGGATCTGGCTAAAAGAACTAGTGTCTGGGCCTTTGTCACCAGCTTCAATTTGTCTCCTGGTGGAAAGTGCCTGGTAAGGGTTGAATTGTGTCTCTAAAAGATATGTTGAGGTCCTAATCTCCTAATACCTATTAATGTAACTTCATTTTGAAATAGGGACTTTGCAGATGTAATCAAATTAGTAAGAGGCCATTAGGGTGGGCTTTAATGTGACACGACTAGTGTCTTTATAAAAGGAGAAATTTGGACACAGGACAGACATTCACAGAGGGAAGGCACTGCAACGACACAGGGCAGAAGACAGCCAGGTGACAATGCAGACAGAGATTGGAGTGATGCCGCTGCAAGCCAAGGAAACCACCAGAAGCTGGAAGAGGCAAGGATGGATTCTTCCCTAGAGCTGTGAGAGGCCTCATGGCCTCGTGAACACTTTGGTTTGAACTTCTAGTCTCCAGAACCACGAGGGAATAAACCTCTATTGTTTTAAGCCACAGTTCACAGTGCTTTGTTTTGGCAGCCACAGGAAACAAATCCAGTGCTTCTGACACGAGGGCCGGGGTGTCTTGTCCGGAAGCATCTTCCCTGTCTGGCTGTCATGCCCACCATTGCCAGAGTGAAAAATGTTCACAGAGCCTTTCTGCAAGGAAATTCCCCAAACCACAAACACAACTCAGAGAATTCTGAAGTCTAGACAACCCCACCTTGGTTCTCCATCTATAAAAGGGAGGGGTGCTGGGATGGAATTAGCTTCCTCCAAATTCTAACTTGTTTCAATTTTATAAAACCTTCCAGCCCCAGTTAGAAAATAAATAGCCAAAAGACTGTCAACCCTTGAGAGCTTATGCCCTGCATGCTAGGCAGGGTCCTGGGGGGCTGACTGAAGGCATCTGTCCCACCGACGTGCAGCTTGTGGGCTCCTGGGAGGCCTCCTTTCTGTCTGGCTTGGAGGAGGCAGCACCATCCAGGTGACATTTTGATGGCTTGGCTGCTCTGGCAGTAGTGACAAAAATAAAATTCCCAGCATAAATCCAGTCTCTGCTCTGAGCTGGGCTCTCCTGTGAAGATTTCCTGTATAAATATCACTTCTTAGGCATTAAAAACCCTGAAATTGAATCATTTCTGATAAGAAAGATTTCTCCCTTTCTATTAGTTATGCGGCTGCCTCTATCAGCTTCTCTATGAGATTTAGAGGTGGCCAAATCTACCTGCTCTTCCAATCCTCTGAACCCACATGGGACTGAAATAGCAACAGAGAAGTTAGTAACTTGATGCTGGAGAATATGAAATTGAGGACGGATAAAAATAAATTCCAAGCCAGGTGCGGTGGCTCACGCCTATAATCCTAGCACTCTGGGAGGCCAAGGCAGGTGGATTGCTTGAGCTCAGGAGTTCGAGACCAGCCTGAGCCAGAGTGAGACCCCATCTCTACTAAAAACAGAAAAATTAGCCAAGTGTTGTGATGGGCACCTGTAGTCACAGCTACTTGGGATGCTGAGGCAAGAGGATCTCTTGAGCCAAGAATCTGAGGTTGCTGTAAGCTATGACACCATGGTACTCTACTCAAAGGCAACAGAGTGAGACTTCGTCTCAAAATAACAACAACAGCAACAAAAGTAAATTCCAGCCCAATGTCAAAAACAAACCAATGGCGCAAGAACAGGATGGTATAGATGTGACTGAAGAAGACCAAGGTGTTCAATTTGTTTCCAGCTGGATGACCGCGCCTTAATGTGTGTAGTTCCCTGGCGAGCCAATCAAGCCCAGCAAATAGACTTACATGGGTCAGCTGGGCCTCTGCATGGGTCAGCTGGGCCTGGGTAGGCAGGTTGTTCTGAAGCTGACATTTTGAGAAGCTCATAGGAACATTCGAAAACCTCTGGAGGGCCTGTAGTCCCAGCTACTTGGGAGACGGAGGCAGGAGAATCGCTTGAGCCCAGGAGTTGGAGGTTGCTGTGAGCTGTGATGCCACAGCACTCTACCAAGGGTGACAGCTTGAGGCTCTGTATAAAAAAACAAAACAGAAAAACAAACAAATAAACAAAAAAACCTCTGGAGGGCAGTGACTAGGATAGAAATCATATGTATAAGAGCAACGATTCATGAATTGAGAAAACGAGTTTTCCCTTTGAACCAGTGCTATGATCAGAATTTTTGTGTCCTGTCGACTCCAGTTCAGGTCACTAAGGTAGGTATTAGGAAGAGCCCTCATTATCAGGATTAGTGCCCTTGTAGAAGAGATTGCAGGGAGCTGCTATGTGAGGGCCTGGTGAGAAGATGCCATCTATGAACCAGGAAATGGGCTCTGACCAAATTGCTGGGAACTTGATCTTGAACTTCCCAGCCTTCAGAACTGTCAGAAGTGACAGTTGTTTACAAGTTACCCAGTTTATGGTATTTTGTTACAGCAGCTTGAGTGGGCTAAAACAGCCAGTGATCTCATTTCCAGATCTCACCAGATGTGTTTCCTATTACTTCTGTGAAACATAAGTACCAGGAGTGGCTTACACAGCACACATTTGTAACCTCACAGCTCCATAGCACAGAAGTCCAAAGTGGGTTGGCAAGGCTGCATTCCTTCAGCAGGCCTAGGGGAGATTCCACTTCCTTGCCTTTTCTGGTTTCTAGAGGTTGCCCATGTCCTTTGGTGGTGGCCCCTTCAGCAATGATGTCACCCCGACCTCTGCTTCTGTCCCTGCACCTTCTTCTTTCCCTCAGCTTCCTGGTTGCACCATCTACTCTGACTGCGACAACGCCCCTTGTGATCCTCTTACAAGGCCCTTATGATTATACTGGGTTATTCCACAACTCAGGATAATACCCCATCTCAAGAGCCTTAATTTAATCACACCTGCAAGTCCCTTTTGCCATGCAAGACAACACTTCAGAAGTTCTGAGGAGTAGGAAGTGGGCATCTGTGGGAGGCCATTACTCCATCTACCGTGCTTGCTTGCCTGCAGATTCCACAGTGAGCAAGGCTGTAGGTACAAATGCTGAAAACACAGAGACAGTCTACCATCTGACAACAGGCTTCTAGTTGAACAATGAGGCGGCCATTCTCTGGAGTATTTTGCAGCCATGTAAAGAATGAGGTAGATGATATGAAGGATGTCTATGGTGCATTTTGAATAAGAGAGACAAGTTTCAGAAATTCATAATTTTTTAACCAATATTGTTCAACGCCTAACATGTGCCAGGAGCTGGGAACACAGCAGCAAATTAAACAGGAGAAATTCATATTCCTTTTCTGTATAAAAACTACATAGGGAAATCTGTGCATTCACAGAAAAAAATGTCTTATCTGGAAAGACAGATAATTGTTAATAGTGAATATCTCAGGAGAGGAAGAGTGGGGAGCTGACACAGTGAGGATGTGTCCATTTTATCTGCATGTTTTCATATTGTTTTATTATTTTCAACAAGCCTTTATTTTTCTGCTAAAAAATGAAAATGAACTTAGGCACAGTTATTAGGACAAAGTATCTGCACGTAGATTCCCATTTCATCGTGTTCAAACTGTACTACCTGGAAAAAAGAAAGGAAGAAGAAAGAAAAAGAGGAGGAGGGAAGGAAGGAGAGAGAATGGAAACAGAGAAAGGAGGGAAGGAAAAGAGGAGAAAAAGAGCAAACCGGCCAGTGTTAACTTGGAGAAGGGAATGCTCATGGGGCACCTTGCCAGGGCTCTTGTGGTACAAAGCATGGCTCCCCCTGGACCCCCCGCAGGAACTGGCAGCTCCTGCAGATACAGAGACAGCCTAACATCTGACAACAGGCTCTTTATAGCCTCTCTTTGGCACCTGGCCCCGTGCCTGTACACAGTAGGTGAGCCGTGACATATTGCCAACACGCCAAGCAACAAATAGAATCGCTGGTGAATGTGTAGATGCTGTGCCCTCACGCCAGGGTTCATCTTGGTCCCCTAGGTCGACAGGTGCATCCACCAGCCTCAATTCTATAACAAGATTCACCTTCTCCCAATTATTGCCATTTCAGCTTGAAGTCTGGTCCTTCCCAAGCCCCTAGAATTTCCTAGTGTATTTGAGACACAGATTCTGCAGCTTGGAGAAAGGGGTGAAAATTCTAGACCACTTACTTCAGCTATGGCCGTCCCCAAGATGAACTTGTAGTTCACTGCTTTTTTGTTCTGAACTACAACTTCTGAGCTGGCCTTTCGGCCCTCTGCATATATTTCTGGGGCTGAGGCTTTGTGCCCGTGAGGTCTCAGGCTCAGGGACCCTCCATCTCAGACCTAAGTTCTCTAAATTCCTAAATTGAGATAGAAGCTGTCTCAAAATTGCATACCTGGCACACAGGCTGTCTGGGAACATGGCCCAGTAATAAAACAAGCTTCTGTCTTTTCGTTTTATTCTTGGTTCTTACTGTTCTAGGAAAAAGAGACTGGACTTGAATATTTGAAATACTTTTACTGAGAAAACAAGAAACCTCTGATTTTCTTGGGAAACAGAACTATTAAGTCATTTTAGTATTCCTAAGTATAAACTGAACCAAAGAAAACATCATTTCATATGGTGCCCCATGATCGCATTAATGTACGCAGCTATGATTTAATAATAAAAAGAAAAAGAAAACATAATTTTAATTTGTTCTAATTGTCTCCTTGAAGGCCTACTTCACCCTTCCTGGCCTATAGTTGGATAAAATTAAAACTGCTCCTAAAGTTTCGGTTGACTCAACCTGCCAGTCCCATTGTGACATGTACCCAGCCCCTTATAGCTCTGTCCTCCATTCCTCCCACTTCCCTTCACATCCAGGAGAGTTCCTGCCCCAGGCCCTTTGCACTTGCTATTTTCTCAGCCTGGAATACTTCTTCCCCTGTATCCATGTGTACTTTTCCCTCCTAGGTCTCTGCTCCAATGTCACCTTCTCAGGGAAGTTTCCTTGACCACCTTAGGTAGAATTGCAGTTCCCACCCTGTCTCAGCCTCCCAGCCACTATCCCTGCTTTAGTTTTCTACACAGCACTTCTCACCTCCTAATAGATCACATATTTAGTTCACTGTCTACGTGCTTTCTAATGGAAACTCCATGAAGGCAAATAGTTTTGTCTATTGGTTTACCATTAGAAACCTAGTCCTAGAATAATCATTGAATCTGTATCTTTATAGAGAAGTTTTATTTACCCAAGCCAGAATGAGTGGTATGATTACAGTTACAGCCTCAAATTCTTGAGCTCAAATGATCTTTGTGCCTCAGCCTCCCAAGTAGCTGGGACAATGGGCATGTGCTACCACGCCTGGCTAATAAAATTTTTTGTAGAGATGGAGTCTTGGTAGGTTGCCCTGGCTGGTCTTGAACTCCTGGCTTCAAGCCATCCTCTCATCTCAGTCTCCCAAAATGCTGGGATTACAGACATGAGCTGCCACGCCTGGCTGAGTTTTGCATTATACTTCCAACATCTTATAAATATGCTAATGATTTGACCCAGATATTCCACATCTAGGAATGAAGTATGTGTGTAAAGATATGGTTAGAAATGTTGCAAGAATAAATCACTGGAAGTAATAAGAGCTGGCATTTAATTACCACTGACCATGTACCGACTTTGTTGCAAACACTATATGCATAGAAACTCATTTAAATCTCACAGCAACCCTGGAACCCACTTATTATTATCTGGATTTTACAGGTGAGGGAACAGGCAGAGGATCTGAAGATACGGTGTACAGCCAGGATATGAAGTTGTATGTCTGGATCAAAAGCCCATGCTCTTTACCGTGCTCCAACCAAACAAAGGCATTCAATGGAACTATTGGAAATTATGTTATAGATAAAGGATTTTTGTCCCTGAACATCTTAGTGTGTGTGTGTGTGTGGGGGGGGGCGTGATAGACCCCTGAAATTATATACAAGTTGTGTGTTCACATACATGGCTGGGAAGATGACAACTTTGTTGGATTCTCAAAGGCGTTCAGGAACCAGGCTTGTAGAATAACTCTCCTATGTAAACAAGTTCATAGGTTGTCAATGTTGCCTTTAGCAATGAGTAAAAAAAAATTTTTAGCTTCCTTCCTTCCACAAAAGCTTTCTTCTTCTTTCCCCTAAACCGTATTAACAATGTACAATGTCACTATAGAAGAATCTTTAATGACTTGGAAAGATCCTCATGATTTATAGCTAACTGCAAAATGCAGGTTAATAAAGAGAGTCTACATTATGACCAGATTTTCATAAAAAATTCATATGTACAAATATGTATGATGAAAGCACTCAAATAGACTACAAATGTTAACAGTTGTCATTTGGGGGTGATGACATCATGAGTATTTTAAAACGTCTGGTCTTATTTGTTTACATATTTACAAGAATACGATTTACATTTGTAATTAAAGAAAATATTTTTGGAAGAAAAAGGCAGCCTTTGGGAAGGTATTTTGGTAGTAGTTTATCAAAATTTTAAACGTATATACCCTTCGATCTATCAATTCCAAGTGCTGGGAATCTGAGCCACAGAAATCCTTGCATTTGAGTCTGAATGTTAAGTCCACTGATGATGGAATGTTAGGCAGGTGAAGCAGGGAGCACAGAGATTCACTTAACAGTGAATGTTCAGTCACTGCAACGTTGAGAAAAGTTATAAACAGCTCAAACCCTTCAGAGGAGATGATTGGTTATATAAAATGTGGTATCGTCACCCTCTGAAAGACTGTAGCTGTTTAAAAAAAAAAACCCAAAAAATAAGGTAGCTAGATCTCTGATAAGACATATTGTTAGGTTAAAAAAATAAAAGGGAGGTTACAGAACAGAACACGTCATAAGATCTAACCTACAGAAAAGACTTGTGAGTTGCCTGCGTGTCAAGGCACTGAAAGGGGCTGGCAGGGACCATCTGGTTGTTGATGGTGTCACCTCCAGAGAAGGCACTAAGAACTGGGTGGTGTGGGAGGTGATGGTGAAGGGGATTTTATGTTTTGTTCTGGATTATTTGAATCTTTTACAAGTCTGCCTGTGCATGACTGTATATTATTTATGTAATCAATTTAAAAGTACACAGTAAAAATAAGAATCATGAAATACACCCTACCCCAACCCTAAATGTTTTCCCTCATTGAGCTGCTCAAGGACTCTATTTCCAAAGTGGCAGGAAGTTTCAAGAAGTGGCCCATAGATCCTGGGCCCAGGCCCTAGCAAGTGACAATGATTATGTAAACAGTGACACTGCTATACTGGGCACTCTCTTATGTCCCAAGGAAAAACAATAGATGGAAAGATCTTGGAGCAATGTGGAAAGCAAGTGACAAAAATCAAGTGAGAAATGCACAGTGTTGCTGGGCTTATAGTAACGTGGGACACATGTGTGCCCAGAATGAAGTTCAGAGGGCTGCAGTAAGCCAGGTGGCGTTATGGCAACTTGGCCTAAATCTGTGACTTCCTGGAGCCTTCTCATCGACATTCTAAAGCCACAGATCTTCAGGTCCTCAGCAACCCAGTTGTCAGCACATGCTCTTGGGATCCCCTCTGCTGCCCCCGCCCCATCCCGGCACTGTCGTCTCTCACCTCCATTATCACTATGGCCATCCCTCCAGAGCTGGTCTATGCTCACACAGCAGCCACTGTGGTCTCCAACCTTACCCAGGTTCCCTGTTTCCCTGCTGCTTTTATAACAAGAACCTTACCCCAATCTCTGACCCCTTTTGTGATAAACCTTTGCTGACCTCTGTGGCCACTTCTCACTGCCTTCTCTTCTTGCATTACTTGTTCCAGCTATGCTGATCCTTCTCTGTCCCGGGACACCTATGTTGTTCCCTGCCCTGTGCTCCCTGCTCCACCTGCCTGGACTCTCCAGACCTCTGCGTGGGCCACGGAGGGCTGCCGAGAGGGCTTAAAGTGCACCCAGCCCTCAGACCCTCATATCTATCACATCAGCCTGTTTATCTTCCTCATGGTTTTATCTTTTTTTTTTGAGACAGAGTCTCACTCTGTTACTCAGGCTAGAGTGCTGTGACATCATAGCTCACAGCAACCTCAGCCTCCTGGGCTCAAGAAATCCTCCTGCCTCAGCCTCCCAGGCTCAAGAAATCCTCCTGCCTCAGCCTCCCAAGTAGCTAGGACTATAGGCGTGTCCACAATACCAGATAGTTTTTCTAACATTGATAAAGATGGGGTTTCACTCTTGCTCAGAATGATCTCAAACTCCTGAGTGCTGGTGATCCACCGCACCTGGCCTCTCAAGGTTCTGTCATGATCTGCAATCCTCAGTTTTACTTGCTTCTTCCCAATCTCCCCCACTAGCCAACAGTATTCAAGGACATCATTACCATGCACAGGGCACTGCTTGAAGCACTTTGCAGGTAACGCATTTAGTGCTGCTCTAGACCCTAAAAGGTAAGTATGATTATGATCCCCAACTTACAGATGAGGAAATTGTGTTACAGAGATAAGCAACCTGCCCCTGAGTCATGACACTGTAAAGCAGCAAAGCTGGGATATGAACCCAGTGCTGCTCTCGGCCTAAAGCCTGGGCCTCTAGTTTCTAAATGATCCTGCCAAAAACTACTAATGAGATAAAAACCGATACCTTATTTACTTACTGAAGATTCAAATTGGCTTGAGAAGCCTGAGGCACCCACAGGACCCCCCACCCCACCAAGATTTTACTGCCTGTAGTGATCTGGGGGGTGTAATTTGACCTGTTTTTCTCTGGATGGATGATAGACAAGGCCATAATTGATGGAGTTCTGCTTTTTATTGGCACTCTCAAAATATTGACTCCCTAAGTTCCTTTCCCTTATGTAATTCTCAAGAGGGTTCCGCTGCAAAAAGGAGACCACCCTAGCACCGGAGGAATTGCAACTCCAACTCTGGCAATGCCTCTGATTGCAAAAAATAGGGGACTCAACGCCTATTTGCGTTCTATTTTTATTGAAACCCCATTAGCTTGTTTCCATCAGAGCAATTAAAGTGTCAACAGCACTGTGGAGGAGGTGGTTTTTGTGAGCAACTGTTCTCAGGCAGAGAACTTTCTTTTTAAAAGGACCCCTGAGGGTTGAAGTCTCAGGCTTATTCTTAGCCCCAAGTCTCAGGCTTATTCTCAGCCCCCGGGTGGGTTTTCTTGGCAGATAATTTGGTCACATTCTCTGCAGCTGGTCTTGAGTTAACTGAGGTTGAAGATAATCTAATTTCCTTCTCTTTTTCTTTTTTTTATTTTATAACTCAAAACCAGTTTCAAGCTGTCTAACCTGCTCCAGCAAATGTTAATTCCCTTCACACCTTGCCTGAGGCTCAGGGAAGCCGAGTGTGAATTTTCACTGGCAGAGCTGTAGAGGTGAGTTTCTGTCTCTACCTTTGCACCTTAAAATCAGCTAAATCCAGGCAAGCTGGGCCGTTCCACACCTGGGTGGGTACCACTCGTGGGCTGGGGTCTGCACCCCACCACATGACTCTGTGCATCTTAACTCTGGGGCACGTTCTGGGACTTGACAGCTGCAATCCAGTGGCCACTAAAGGCTGTGCTCTGGGGACTCTGTGCACCTGGAGTGAGGCCCTGGGATTTATAGTTCTAATAATGTGCTCCCAGTCCCGGTCAGCTCCCTCACCCCTCAAAGGATCTGCTCCCTGCTTCTTTCTCCTCCCCTCATCTCCTGTCACCCTAGTCCTTGCTTCTGCCACCCAGGGCTGCTTTTGTTCCTCATGGAAGGGCATGCCACACAATGCTCATCTTTTCCTGCCCCAGGACCTTGGCACTTGTTACTCTCACTGCCTGGAAGGATGCTCTTCCCTGGGCTCTTCACCTTTCTGATTTTACATCCTTCCAGAGGCAATTCTTTCCCCAAATTCATCATTTGAAGAAGGTCCCCTCCCTGTTCCCCTTCATACACACACAGAGCCTTACTACACAGATTTTATCACAATCTGGTTCATAATTCCCCTTGCATAGTAGAATGTAAACTGTATGAGGGAAAGTAGGGGTGACCACTGTGCTCCCCACTGTGGGGGAGGCAGCACGGCCCAATGGAGACCCTCACTTGGAGAGGTGAATGGAGGTGTGGACAAGTGGGATTAGTTTCTGCCCTCAGGGAAGTCCACAGGAGAAGAGGCCAGAAAAGGCTGGGTGTGGTGGCTCCCCGGTAATCCCAGCACTCTGGGGGGCCGAGGCAGGTGGATTGCCTGAGCTCAGAAGTTCAAAACTGAGCTAAAGCAAGACCCCCTCTCTAAAAACAGCCAGGCGTTGTGGCAGGAGGCTGAGGCAAGAGGATCGCTTGTGCCCAAGAGTTTGAGGTTGCTGTAAGCTATGACGCCATGGTACTCTACCCAGGGCAACAAAGTGAGACTCTGTCTCAAAAAAAGAAAGAAAGGAAGGAAGGAAGGAAGGAAGGAAGGAAGGAAGGAAGAAAAAAAAAAAGAAAGAAAGAAAAAGAGAAAAGAAGAGGCCAGAGAGGCTAGATACTAGCCCACCCGGCCCTGCAGGGA
>CAUYPK010104866.1:0-40794 GCA_963574355.1 Loris lydekkerianus
AGAATGTTTATTGCAGCCCAATTCATAATTGCTAAGTCATGGAAAAAGCCCAAATGCCCCTTGATCCACGAATGGATTAGTAAACTGTGGTATATGTACACCATGGAATATTATGTAGCCTTAAAGAAAGATGGAGACTTTACCTCTTTCGTGTTTACATGAATGGAGCTGGAACATATTCTTTTTAGTAAAGTATCTCAAGAATGGAAGAAAAAGTATCCAATGTACTGAGCCCTACTATGAAACTAATTTATGGCTTTCACATGAAAGCTATAACCCAGTTATAACCTAAGAATAGGGGAAGGGGCAGAGGGATGGAAGGGAGGGGGGAGGATGGGCGGAGGGAGGGTGATAGGTGGGATTACACCTAAGGTACATCTTACAAGTGTACATGCGAAACTTAGTAAATGTAGAATATAAATGTCTTAACACAATAACTAAGAAAATGCCAGGAAGGCTATGTTAACCAGTGTGATGAAAATGTGTCAAGCTGTTTATAAAACCAGTGTATGGTGCCCCATGATTGTATTAAAGTACACAGCTATGATTTAATAAAAAAAAAAAAAAAGAATTATTTAGCCTTCCTGGTCAGTCAGAACTGCCCTTCTTATGTTGGGAAGCTGTAGCTGCTGTCACTGAGATCTGGCTCAGATCCTGGCTTGGATTGTTTGCAGTGAGGACTCAGGCTGGTGGGTGACATGTTAGGGGCTTTTGGGATGGACAGATTTCCAATATGTCAGTTAGAGCCCTTTAAATTTAACAATGTCGTATTTTATTTTATTTGTTGGTACTGTTAAAGTAATTTTCATGTTGAATAATTTAAGAATTAAGACCATTTTCTTCGGCATTTTAATAGTCCTGCTCTATACAGAATTAGCATAATGTCTATAGGCTACTGTCCTTTCTTCCCCAGGTGCTTATTTTGGTTACGTGTGGGAGCAGGGCAGATGATAAGCTGGGTTCAGTTTTGTGGGCAAAGGATGAATTCTTTAGACAAAGGCACTTCTCCTTCAGTGCTAACACATCCTATTCTAAGAGCGCCCTGGTCTGGCTCTCTCTTCTATTCCTGGTTCTTGTATCTTCCCAGCTGCTCATTAACTGCCCTGGCTTTGACTTTGACCTATTTTCATGGGTTCTGTGTTTTGAATCTACCTGGATTTTAGAGTGTCTCTCAAGTAGCAAGCCTTACCTCCCCTCCTTGACTTGAGGCTGTGTTGAACCTTGTCCTCCTGGCTTAGATCATTGGCTATGCCCAGTAGATCTGTCCCCTCACTCCTATCACACTTATCCCTCTACCTAGGCCTTTGATGGAACCCGATCATCACCCTCACTCTGGGGAAGGAACCACAATTTTATATTAGAAACTATACAATTTTTTTTTTTGTGTGTGTATGTGTATATAGTTCCTATAAAGTTCATATGCAATTTAAAGTAGTTGTAACTTTGTAAGTATATGTGTTTGGAAGAATATGTAAAAGGATTAGAAAGAAGAAACATATTTTTTATTGTTCTTGTTAATTTTCAACGTGTCTACCATCATAACTGATACAAGGAGTAATATGGTTCTGTAGTTTTCAGAAAACATTTAAAAACTGATTTCCAGTAATACCAGCAATCACATCAGTTATCCTAGCTTGTAAGTCTTCTAAAGATCAAGGTTTGGTTGAATAAACACTAGTTTTCAAATGTCTCCATAAGAAGAAATTCAGTGGAGCCAAATCTGGCAAACGTGGAGGCTAAGAAAATAAATGGCCCACCTCTTCCAATCCATCCATTAGGGAATTTATCATGTAGGCACTGTTCAACTTGCAAAGCAAAGTGACAAGGAAAAACATCTTGTTGAAACATTGTATTGTCTAACAGTCCTAATTGTTTAAGCAGAGGATTAAAGTAATTTTGCAGCATTTCTAAATAACCATCACCATTAACAACACACCTTTCAAAAAAGAATGGCCCCTTGACTCCATTTTCCTCCACAGCACAGCACAGCACACATTGACTTTGGGAGAATCTCTTTCATGTTCAACAGACTTATGAATTTTCAGTTCCCCAAATATGGCAATGACACCCATTGACCTTGACACTAATGTGGAATGTTGCTCCATTGGAGAACATTAAATTACTAAAAAATGCATCATCGTTGCTAAGTTTTTTGTTAAACTGGTGACAGAAAGTTAGTCATGCATAATAATCCTTTTCTAACAACATTCAACACACTTGAATTTTACACACTTTCATGTGAAGTCTTGTCCACAGAATTTTATGCACAATAGGCTTTGAAAGCCTCAGCTCTTGTGATACCTGTCTTAATGACTTTCATGGTCTTATCTCAAAGTTTTCTTCTACAGATGCTACAGTTTCTTCACTAACACGTTGCCTACCAGATTGTGGCTTATCATCAACAGAACTGGTTTATTTAAATTTTTTCATCCACTTGGATATGGAATTCCTGTGTGGTGCTTCTTTATTGTACTGGGTTCTAAACCTTCTTTGGACAGCAGTGGTAGATTTTAGTTCAATCAACAGAAGAACACAATTTACTTTCTCTTCTAGTGAAGCCATGGGTCAATAGTGATTCTGTAAAGTAAGTAATTTTAAGATTAAATTTCTAAAAATAAAAAAGAGCTAGATGTATTAAACTTTCTAATCTCCTTTACAAATTCTTTCTATCGCATACACTTACAAAGTTATAACTAATTTAAATTGCACATGAACTTTATGGTCCATCTATCTATCTAATTTTAACTCTCACCATCACCAAGGGCCCTAGATTTGATATAAAACTAAATTAATTTTGCATCTCAGTTCTGCTACTGTTTTCATGTGTAAATTTGGGTGGGTAGAAAGACTACTCAGAGTATATGTATTTTCTGCTGCCTAAGGTTATAGTGAGGATACAATGATGATGTATGTAAAGGCTTTATCATAGTTTCTGGCATATAATAAGTGTTCACTATGTGCAAATTTTAATTGTGTTATTATTATATCAATTCTGCTAAGACAGACACCATGAAGGCTGGTCATTTGAAGCCAAAGCTTACAGTATCCTCTCTTTCTACTAAGCAAGGGAAGAGAATCTAATAAGTTATAAAGCATGTCACCTTTTAGAAATAGTATGTCATCTCTATAATTGGCCTTGCTACTTTTGACTCCTTTTGCAAATCACTAAGTCAAAGAGGGAATCCCTGTGTGTGATGGATGAGCAGCAAACCAGGCACCAGGGGTACAGGGTATAGAGAAAACTTAGTGTTCATGGACCATTAAACCATTGGAAAGCCAGTCTTGCCCAGAATCTTAGCTTCACCCTGGAGAAACTGATCTGGAGAGATTAAATACTAGACCTTGGGTCATAGAGCAGAGTTGAGACCAGAACACTTATTCTGTGGCTCCAAGTAAGGTTGGTGACCATTATCCTTCATTACTACTTCGCAAATTGTGGCCCCAAACCACCAGCAGCAGCTTCACCTGGGAACAAATCAGAACTGCAAAGTCCCCATTTCACCTTAGACCTGTTGAATTAGAAACTCTTAGGGTCAGCCACAGGGGTCTGTTAAAACAAGGTGGTTCTGATGCTTCATCAAATGTGAGAACCACTGCTCTTTAGTATGTTGGCTCTATCATTTTTCTAACCCAATGAATATAAATTTCTGCAAGTCCAGGTATAAATGAAAGAAAAATACGAATTTAAGAGAACACCCAGAAAGAAGAGAAAAATAGAGTATCTGATATAGATATACGCACCCACATTTATTTTCTCTCAGAAGGCAAGTATCTGCTTCTTTCACCAGTTTCAGGTCCCATTACTGAGATAGCTTTTGTCTTCTGTGATTTATTACAAAGATACAAGTGCATTTCCAGTTTCAGTATGATTTGTTGGATGTAGGAATGGACTATTGGTACTTCCAAGCATGTAAACACAAATACATTAGAGAAGGCAGAAGGTGGGTTTGTATGAGAAATATTACCGTTTGTTCCAACGATTTGGCTGTTATTCTCCAAAAAATATGACAGCATGAACAAATAATGTGAGAGTGCCAAGAAATTGATGTTTCACGGCAAAGCCCACAGTCTCTGGAATGCTTAAATCATGTTCCACAGAGCTGTCCTTTCTTTCTCCCCTAGCATCTGTGGGTGGTTTGTGAAAGTTGTTGAGTGTAATATAATAATGATTTCTTATGGATCTGTCTGGAGAGATCTTTCTCACTCATCATCAAACCAAATAAAAGTGCCTGGTATTTTATTTTATTTTATTTTTATTTTTATTTTTTTTTATTAAATCATAGCTGTGTACATTAATGCGATCATGGGGCACCATAAACTGGTTTTATAGACCATTTGACACATTATTATCACACTGGTTAACATAGCCTTCCTGGCATTTTCTTAGTTATGGTGTTAAGACATTTATATTCTACATTTACTAAGTTTCACATAGACCCTTGTAAGATGCACCGCAGGTGTAATCTCACCAATCACCAGTCCTCTGTCCCATCCCTCTCTCTCCCCTCCCTTTCCCCCTTCCCCTTATTGGGTTATAACTGAATTGTAGCTTTCATGTGAAAGCCATAAATTAGTTTCATAGCAAGGCTGAGTACCTTGAATACCTCTGAGTGTTTTCACATTGCACAGCCAAAAGAAAACTAAAAGCAAAAACAATTAAGTGTTACTTTTATAAAATAATTTTCTGGACTCCTTTGTTTAAATTATCAGAGTTTTCAAAATAGAAAATTCTTGGAGTACATGAAATTTTTCCTTTTTTTTTTTTTTTTTTTGTACTATCTATCTAATTTCCACAAAGTTGTGCAGTGACTATTAACTGTCAGAATGGAGATTTTTGGGATTGACCATAACAAAAGGCAAATACATCCATTAATTCTATTTGGTGCACACAAAAATTGTCTCTTGCATTCCTTAGAGAACAAAAAAGTCATGCTTGTTAATCCTGATTTAACTAAAATTAGGAATATCTTGCTTTTCTCATCAGCAAATATATTTTTTTCTTCTGATTTCTTTCTCATTCAAGGAAGGAATGTAGCTCATAAGTCATTCTCTCATAAGTCATTCTTTGTGACAGTGATGAAATAGTAGTGATGGTGTCATATTAAATGATTGTTAATATCTCAAGATGAAGAAACAAGAGTCATTGTTCTTGTTGGATCCTCCAAGAAGCATATATAAAAATGTACTGTATGTATAAGAAATTTATTCCAGGAATAGCCTGTGAATGATAAGGAACAGGCATGAAAGGTTTTGTACCAGGATGAAGATCAGATGCCTATGCAGGAAGAGAGAAGGAAAATGTTTAGGTACAATGAAAGCAAAAGTTCATTAATTTTAAAACATTATAAAATTACCACTTTTCCTATAGTTGTCTAGGAGTAAGGCAAACAGCTGCTGAAACTGCTGTATTGTTTTCTAACTACAAAATGACATCTGGTTCCAAATTATCTTTTTCTGTCACTATCATCTTTCATCTGGAGGAAATGGGAAGATTGTAAGGTAAAGCACCAGCATTGCTCTTTAGGAATCCAAACGGGAGATAGCGTCATTATCTCTTTTGCATTGTATTTGCTAAAACTCAGTCAATGGCCTCGCCAACTTTAAGGAAGGCTGGAAAATGTCTTTGGGATAGTGGTTGGGTGTCCATTCCACAATTGGGATTTCTTTTGTTAAAAAGCATAAAAATACTTTCTGATAGACAAGTAAAAGTCAACATCATAGCACTCATATTCAAACATAGCAGGATATGCAATACTTCATTTTATACAGAGTGGCCATAAACGTGCCCATTAAAAAAATAATAATAATTTAAATTGCACATGAATTTTATGGCCACCCTGTAATATTTTCCAATAACATTGTATATGAAATGGATAGAAAATTTTAATATAAAGAAACTAAATGTTGATGCTTCTTAAGGTGAAAAATGGCTTGTCTGATCCACTGTTAGTATTTCCTTTCACAGAAATTTTTTTTTGATAGAAATAGATTTGTGCATTGTTTATATTTGCTGAGTTTCAAAAATAGTGCAATTTTGTTTGTGCTTGTTCTAAATATTATGTATAAGACTATAATCAAGTGGAAATAATGTTTTGAGTAAGGAATATCTATATCAAAGCTATATTCTGAGTCAGTCAACGTATTTTCAGGATCCACCAAATACTCATGTACATAAAAGAGAAGGGCCTCCTGGGAGAAAGTACCTGTGGTGTTTAGAAAAATAAATGGGATTTACTTTTGGTTTTTACCCTCTTAGTTTAAGAACAATTAATATTTTCCTTTATTTCATTGTCTTGGATTGGGTTATGTTAAGTATTACATATTACCTTTGGGTTATAAATATGTTGTCTCTGAATACCCATATATATATGTTATTATAGATGCTTTATACATTTGTGTTACCTAATCTTGCAATATACTGTTATAGGTTCATTACAATATATTAATTTGCCCTTTCTTATTAGAGCTTACCATTTCTGTGTAATATGGGATATTTTTTATCACAATAAACATTTTACAATGATATGGCAGCAAATTTAATCATTTGATTCATCATCATTATCATCTAAAACAAACTAATAATTTCCTCTGTTGGTTCAAAGCTAAAAAGGAACTTCCCTGCTAGGTCAGTGACCAAAAAAATTAAGGTATTCATAGATAAATAAAATATCCAGATCACACTAACACTCAATGAATTGCTAATGTTTTGATTTTCCATGGCAGGATATTAATAAGAAAAGCTGCTACAAATACCATCTACCATACTAGTCACTATTATTGCATGAAGAAATGCTGTTTGAATGTGAAATTGTGAAAAAGAAAAATCTGACAAGACATATTCTCCTAAATAGGAAAAATAAGCCTCACTAAAATATTCTATCATGGATATTTTCTTTTTCATCTTTTTTCTCTTTCCTCATCTTTTTATTATGGTCATCACCATCATTACTATTAACATTAATTTTATCGTGGACCTGTGAAAACTTCATGACACATAGGCATGCAGATTAGGAATGCATTTAGATTCACTATGTCATAAAAATAAAATTACTAAAATTTCCAGTATACTAATATCTCAGTTGTTTAAAGGTTATAGTTATCCTTTAGCTAATTTTAATTTTTAAGTGTTTCTAATAAGCTATATACATATAAAAAAAGAATCAAACCATAATTATGTCTGAAATTAAAGTACTTTACAAAAAAAAAATGAGATGCGCACATTTAGAATGTAGTTATGTTTTGCACAATCTTCCCTCAAATTCTTAGACAAGATTTTGTTTGTTAACTCACCCAAAATTAGAAGACTTACATAAATTATTCACAGAGGAGATGAGTGACTGTGAAGAAAACTTCTGAAAGTTATGTTTATATTATGATTAGAAAGCTGAAAAATCTCACCATTCATGGTCATTAGAAGCAGAAAAAAGACATCTAGAATTTTATTGTAGTTCCTAAATGAATCAAATGAATAATACTATAATTGATGTACTAATGATATTTCCAAGGGTTTGAAAATGAATCACTGAATAATGCTATAATGAATGTTCTAATAATAATCCAACGTTTTGAAGAAATGATTAAATTATACCCTATGCCTTCAGTGTAATCATGTATTAAAAATGGACACCACAGAAGGTTAAAATGAGTCTTCTGCTCTATTATAGTTGTGAGAGCGCCAATTATGTGAAAGAATTGAAGGGCGGTTGGGCAAATGATGGGTACCACATGGAGTGGTCATCTCCCATTTCCCATTGAAACTCATCAACAGTTTGAAGAAGGAGGGAAAAATAAGAGGAAAAAATGTCTATTTTCTGGAGACTATCTATCCTGATTGTAAATGAGTCTTGGACAACATGCCAATCAACCATACATTTGAAATTGTGTGAGAGAGCATAAATTGTCCTTTACTGGAATCATTGGTACAAAATAATGATAGTCATGTAAACGCTCATTAGAATTAATACAATAAGAAGGAGATACTAGGTCTTAATTATCCTTAATTTGGGTCACTTGAGAAACTTTGTGTGGAGAGTGGCAGAGATGTGAATTTTATTCAAAAGGAGAAGTATAAATTCAAAGTGCTGAGGTTTCAAATGTGAGTTTTCAATGTTAGGAGCCCTAAAAAACCACACACACACACACACACACACACACACACACACACACACACACAGAGATGGCTTTCTGTGTCCTTGTGCATCATGCATTTCACCTTCATTATCCATATAAAGAAAAATGAGCTTGACTTCCTATGGCAATGAGAAGATATTAACTGCCTTGCGATATGGCAAAGTCCCTGCTATTTTTATGCATTCAGTTTAATAATACAGAATTATTAACATCACAAACGCTCAAACTCTCACAACCTTCCTTTCTCCCTTTCTTCTTTGTCTTTTTCCTTCAAAAGTTCCTCTATCTCCCCCTCTCCATGGCCCCCTTTTCTACCTCATTTCCTTCCTTGTTTTTCATTTTATTTAATCTTTTATTTTTTCTTAATAATGTTCCATGTCAATAGATAGTGAAATGAATGGAGTCACAATAAAGTTACTTGTGCAAAACTGTGTTTCCAATAATAAAATTTTGCAGTGATGTATCACTTATAATATTTCAAGTTTCCTTTCTAATTGGTGGTGCTTATAGTATTGGATGGTTATTTAATAGCTATAACACCATTATAAGACAGCCTTGCACATATGAAACTCTATTACATTGTGTACTTAGAAATGTTCTGAACATGATAGGAAACTGAAGCACAGTGTACTTGCAGTTTGCTCAGTGGAAGACTCGTACGTAAGCCACTTGAAAAATTATTTCTCAGCAATGTGGGTGGACCTCCTTTGTTAGAAAGGCCTCTTATTACAACATAGTTCACTGTAATGCAATAGTCACATAAAGATTTTGTGTTTATTACCTTCCTTTAAAAATGAATTTTGTTGAGATGTAATCTATGTACCTCTCCTTTCAATGTAAAGTTTGGTAGCTTTGATCAATGTATGATTCAAGATATGGAGTATGTCCAACATGCCCAGCTCAATCTCCACCCCAACCCTTATCCATGTAAACAACTAATCTGATTCCTTTTCCTATCCATTTGACCTCTCTAGAATATTATGCAAATGGAATTACACATAATACAGCTTTTAGTAACTGTACTCTATTACATAGCACAATGCTTTTGAGATTCACTCATATTGTTACATGGTTTGATGCTTTTATTACTTTTATTTTTAATTTGTCAGCTATACTCTAATATTCCATTTCATAAATGTGCACAATTTGTTCATCTGTTCATCAGTTAATGGACATGAAGGCTGTTTCTAGATTTTGGTTATTGCGAAAACAGATACTACAAACATTTTTGTAGACATTATATATCTCTTGGGTAAATACCTAGAAAGGATAGTTCTGTAATGAACTGTTCATATGTTTAACTTCATTAAAAAATTCCAAACTGTTTTCTAAGTGACCATATCATTTTCATTCTGACTCAACTATTTTTAATTATTTATTCTGCACACAACCATGGCCATCTATTAGTTGGGGTGTTTTTTTTTTTCTCCTAAGTAAAGAATCAGGACCTATAATTTTACCTGTAGAAATATAATTAACTGAGGTCTTTAAAATAGAATATTGGAAATTGAGACTGACCTTGAAAATTGGAAATGCATCATCATTAATTTGTGGCTTAAGGGAACAAAATCCAATGTGGTAGCCAAATGTGCCTTCTAGGAAAGATTTCTTTGTTAAGCATTTTTATATTTATGATAGCATTCTTATAAAATGAATTCTTCTAAGTGCAAACGCCATTCACTTCATCATCTTAACATTCTAGTGGCTGCCATTCCTTTGGATATGTGTCTAATTCAAACTTAGCTGTATTAATATTAAAAAGTAAGTCTTTGAAAGTAATCAGGGAAAACAGAGGCATCTATGTGCACAGACAGATGCAGCATCAGAAGGTAGTTTTATCCATGCCTGGGTGATAAACATTCTGTGTGTTTGGTTGTGAAGTGCGGAGAGGACAAAAGTCAACTTCCTTTACAACTTCCTTTACACAATATAATTTTTTTTGGAAAGGCTTTTTTTTTTTTTTCTCTCTGCCTAGGATATTTGGATGTCCCCTTCTCCAAGCAGAGTTTCAGCCTTTCTGTTTCATTTCAAAAGTAGTTGGTCTCTGGTCTGCTTGGCTGCAAAATTTATTCTTGCTCAGTCTGAAAGAATTGTAATCTTCAAGCTTAAGAATGTAACTTAATGAAGGGACTAATCCTTGTTTCTGCTCTTGCAGTCAAAAAAAATCCAAGCCCACCTGAAGGAACTTCGTTATGGGAAGAAGGATTTGTTATTCAAGGTGAGCATCTTTCTCCCTTTCCCTACTAACTTCCTATTCAATATCTAAATATCAAGAACATTATTTCTTTGACATATAATTTCTGGACTTTGTTAAGAATTAGGGTTTTATTTGACTACATTGAAGATACTTGTCTTTTCTTGCCTGCTTGATTTGCAGAGATCATTGCAAGTCATGGTTTTAGGTACATTTTTGATCAAAGGCCGGCCTCATTCGATAGTGTTTAAAATCCATTTAGAACTCTAACTACTTTAATTCAACACCAAAAAAATTGTCTTTTGGAATATTTACATAAATTAGAGAATATATTGAGGTGGTTTCCAGAGATAAGGTTCACTGCTGACCTAGTCCTGACTCCCAGAAACCCCCCAGTCAATCTCTTTATTATTAAGAGTTGTCATCTTTAATCATTACTAATTGATTTTGGTTGTTGACACTTTTTCCTCTCTAAGACTATCCAGTCAAAACTTTATGAATACTCACCCATAGGCATCGGCTGCAACTGGTGAATACTGTGTACTCAACAGTGGTTCTTCAAAGATACCGGATTCTTAATCCTGGGAACTGGTGAATGTTTTCTAACATGGGAAAAGAGAATTTTCAGATGTGATTAAGTTAAGGATGTGGAGATGAGAAGATTTTCCTTATTATCCAGGTGTGTTCTAAATATAATCATCACCATGAGTCCTTATATGAGTGAGGCAAAACGTCGACTTGATCACAGACACAGGGGAAGGAAAGATAAGGAAACAGATTTTCTTTTACAGCCTCCAGAAAGAACCATTTATGCCAACAACCTTGATTTTAGTTCCATGAGATTCATTTTAGGTTTCTGGCATCCAGAACTGTAAAAGGACAAACGCATGTTGCTTTAAGCCACTAAGATTATTGTAATTTGTTACTGCCGCAAGAAAAAACTAGCACAGATACTTTCTTTACTCCCTCTTGAGCAGGATAGATAAAAGGCAGGTCTTTCTAATTGTACTTACATATCTGCTTTGCCAAGTGCAGTAAACTGATAAAGCATAATGCTTTTAGTGGGAAGAAAGGTAATTTGGTGAAAATAAATGTAAATTATTTAATACGTAATATTTACTTTTAAAAATGTTTTTACTACAACAATCACCTCAACCAATGGAAATCAGGTTTTCAATAAAGAGGAATGAGTACTTATTTTATTTATTGCTTAGGAAAGCCTGGAATTTTTCTAATGAGAACTACATGAAATGACTTACCTCTCCTATCCAGTACCTTTACTTTTGGCTTAGCGTCCTAGGATAATGTCTCTATTATGTCAACCAATATTTATTCAACTCTCATTCCCTGATAGGAATGAATCTGAGTACATCTTCCCATTTGATCTTTCATAAATACACTTCCTGCCGTGCGCTTGGCTTTATTTATAACAGGATATTCCCTACATCCCAAGCACATTCTGAATTAATTCTCACAGGTGCTTACCAATCTTACTTCCCAGCACTCAGCTCATTTTGTGTGACAAATAGATAGGAAAAAGTGTGAAACCCAAGGCCTTTGCATTCTGTCTTTAATCCTTCATTTGGATTGGCTGCCTGGAGACACTTGAGCTCAGGGTGTCTTAACTCTTTCACTCAGCCTGGCATGAGCTTTCATAGTCATCAACAATAATAAATGGTTGACATTATAAACAACACAATGAATGTGTATGCATGTGTGTTTGCAAAGAGATTCCGAGTTTTCTAAAGGTTAACTTAATAAGGTGCTATAAAATAAATTCAAGATCCCAAGAGCTTTGGAGTTATAGGTATTAAGCTGATTTATACAAAAGATTAGAGGCGTTTCAAAGCGTTTGAGTTTTATTTCTCAAACTGAAAGCTTTTAGAAAGAAAAAGTGGGCAGAGTCAGGACTACTCAGCGACTTATATCTTTCCAAGATGCCAATTGACAGTAGGTTACTAATTTATCACACTTCAGATATTACTTAGATAAGGATGTGTTCAAAATCTTTATGACGTAAAATGAGACATATTACTTGTAAATCTTGCTATTTCATGTCAATTTGAGGAGAACATATATATGAAATTCTGCAGGAGTAGATGACAAATTTGCATGAAGTGGGGTGCCTTTAGGGTATACTCTTCCCCTAAAAGGTGTTTCACAGTAAATATTTTTGTTAGTTCAACAACGAGTTAGGAGGCATGGTGAGTTCAGAATGTATTCAGTAGCTCAAGGATATTAGCAAGACCCAGGTTTGTTTTCATTGTCTCCTGTTTTATTCTGTTTCATGATCCTCAACTTGCTGATTTATTTTCTGCTCTGGTTCCTCATTTGTATCATGACGGTTGCTAACGATCCTGGTGTTGTGTCTTGTGGGCACAAAGTCCAGGACGTAAGGGAGGCACTTGGTTTTCAAAATCATTATTTTTATGAAATAATTTTTTAAGAAGTCTCTCCAAACTAGGTCATGCATCCATGCAAAAGTAAAATCTTTGCATTTTTAGCTTCTGTTGTGAAAATGGTTTCTTTTAGATATAAAACAATAAGAAAGGAATTGCTGAGGCAGGTGTCCAACAGTTTTCTGCGATAACGTATTCATCCACAATTCTTGATGACAACAAACTTATCTGATTTGCTCAGTACTATATCCACAATGCACTGTTTAAGTCTTGAATATACTCGTATGTTGAAGAAATAAGTAGGTAGATAGATAGACAGATAACCGGCTAGCTAGCCAGAAAAATGTGTCAGGCAAAAGGACAGAAGAAACGTACCCAAATAGCACCAAAGGCAGGTACATTCACCTATGCCTCTTTGGAAATGAGTGGGAGGGACTTTGCTGAACTTGAAACCAGTGGTCCAAGATTCTATTTCAAGTAGTTTTCCCATATGTTCAGTTTTGAATCAACTTGATGGTTTTCAGTAAATGTGAACTTTGAAGGAGTAATGCTTGCTGCTGAAGCATTTGCATTTTAACCTAAAAATGATGGCATGTGATGACAATTGAAAGGCATGATGATAAATTCAGTGCCCTTGTTAAAGCTTGAGAGCTGGCTTTTGCTTGGAGAAGACTACCAGTAATCTTCTGTAAAGATTTTCCGCTAAAGAGAGAGGTGAGGCTAACCTATTAGTTGCTTAAGACTTGAACGGCGTGGTCTCATCTTTGATCCCATGTGGAGCTGATATTCTGTAGACTTGCAATCCCCACCCCCTGGGCCATGGACTGATAGCTGCAGTCTGTGACCTGTTAGGAACTGGGCAGGGCAGCGCAGCAGGAGGTGAGGAGGGGCCAGAGAGTGGAACTTCATTTGTATTCACAGTCAGTTGCTCCCCAGGGCTTGCATCACCACCTGAACTCTGCCTCCTGCTAGATCAGCAGCAATGTTAGATGCTTACAGGAGCATGAACCCTACTGTAAACTGCACATGTGGAGCTCTCGGTGACGCTCACGTTATGAGACCTTAATGCCTGATGATCTGAGGTGGAGCTGATGGCTGAGGCGGTCTAATTGTATGGAAACAAGCTCAGCTCCCACTGATCTTGCTTTATGACTAGTTATATAATTATTTTATTTTATATGTTACAATATAAAAATAGTAGAAAATAAAGTGCACACTACATGTGATGAATTTGAATCATCCTGAAACCTTCCCCTACCCTGGTCCATGGAAAAATTGCCTACTCCTCTGACTGTGCTAAAAGGTAAGGGACTGGTGCTCTGGTGTACCCAGCAGCTCTTTGAAAAATTTGCAACTATATATATATTTTTAAATTTCCTAACAATTATTTGTTCATTGTAGATACATTTCAAAAATGTCAAAAAGTGTAATGCCAAGACACAACACTTAAAATACCATCACTCACAAGAAATTCAAGCAGTGTTTTGAAATATTTTGTATTTCTATTTCCTTTTATATGAGGGAAACCTGCCATGTGATTGATCACAATATGAAAATATGTGAATGCACACATATACCTTAATATAATTTTAAATCACCAAAATTGCCTTTAATTTTCATTTTTTTGTATAAATTTAAATCCATAATCTTCTATGATGTAGGTGACTTAACCATTCACTTATGTGTAACCTGTGTACATATATGTGTGATGGTTTTAATTTGCACGATGAAAAATGCTTTCTTGCTTTTAATGAGTTATAGTTTTGTTTTGTGGCTGGGGCCAGGTTTGGACCTACCACCTACAGTATATGGGGCTGGCACCCTACTCCTTGAGCCACAAGCACCACCCAATGAGTTATAGTTTTTATGGAACATGTATCTAACTCTTAAATAATTCACCAAAAGCTTTGGGAAAATTTTAATATTATTAATATTTAGTACACTTTACTTTCAAGAGAATGATGAAAGTTTAACATTAGTTCTATAAGAAGCAGAAAGCAGGTGAGTTTAATTAAGATTTCTTTTGTACTGGGCATATTTATTAAACAAACAAAAATAAAAAAGTAGGTAAGTAGTTATATAAATGTATAATTACAATAAAATATCAACAAACCTTTTTGTGTGATTATTATAAAGTACAAATTGTTTGAATTTATAGAATTGATTATTGGCCATTTGAACATTCACTTTAAAATTTAAGTCATTTAATTTCCTTTGCTTTTGTTTTATTTTTTTTTGGTAAATTCAAACAATTTCTGCAATACTCCTTTGCAGCCAAAGATATCAACTGCCCTATTGAGCTAGGTAATGCAAGACAGTTTGATGGCTTTGCCATTTTCTTGTTACTTATTGAATAAAACATATTTAGTAAACTGTGTCATTCGGTTGTTTTCGTTAAAATGGTGTGAAATCATTGCCTTCAAGGGGTTTATTATATTCTAGTGACCAAAGTATACTATAGTGATAAAATTGGCTCTCTGTATCCACTGGTTCTGTATTGGCAGGTTTTGGGGGGGGGGGAATCATAAAAGTAACAATAAAAACATACAATAAAATATGGCATAACAACTATATGCCTATTATTTCTATTATATGAAGTATTATAAGTAATCTAGATATGATTTAAAATTTTCTGGAGGATATGCATAGACTACATGCATATCATGTGCCATTTCATATGTGGAACTTGAGTATCTGCAGAATTTAATATCCATCCACAGGGCTCCTGGAACCAGTCCCCCACAGATACCAGGACATGACTGTCTCTATTTGACTTCTTATACTTTACCCAGGGCTGTGATATACATTATTTCATCAAGAAACATTTATACTTAGTTGGATCCTTCAAAATATTTACTCGCAAAACCAATTTTTTTGGCAGGTTGAAGCCATTTCCATGGATTTTTATCTTATATTTATTTTAAATAGAATTAATTTGTTGCATTATCATGAGTATATGTCATAGGATTTTATAGTTATTTATTTGATAACTAACTATTCCTCCTGGATATGCTCATGCAGTTAGATCAAAAACTGCCTTAATTATGCTGGAATGTGTCATAATAGACCAGATGTACTCTTTCATTCTGAAATTCAAACTTCAGAAATTGGATGGATTATCATTAATATTTTGTTTCTGGAAAGTTGATATATACAACTTGGTATCTCCTTTGTCATCTGGTCCTGAAAACAAGGACATTGCTGCATGAATTTCCATGTATGCCTACCAAAAAGTGTCATAATTTCCAGATGACTTGAATCATCTATAAGGGAATTTTGTGAAGCAGTCATGCCTTAATTTTTAAACTCTTGAGTAATTTAAGGTAATTTCCATGCATCTGTCTCTCATTATTTTGTACTAATATCATACACATGTTAAACCAATTTTTAATGAGCAGAAGGATTTTCAGTACCATTTATATGTTACAAGTATCAATTTATTTCTAGTTAAATGGGATATGGTGCCATTTGGCATCTTGTATAAGAGATTTGAGGGTTACTGATTTTAATTTATACCATGATTCTACAAGATGTAAGATTTTCAAAACATGTATTTGTGTCTCAAAATAGCATTATAAGTCAGCCAAGGGAGGTGGTACTCTCTTCTTACCATGAATTAGAAAAGTTGCAGAGACGTTACAAATGTTATTCAAAATCACAGGATTGAGACGATAAGTGGCCAAGTTTATTCTAGTCCAAGTCCTGGACATTACTATATCACATTTTTCAAAGTTTATTTCTATGTCATATCTTAAGGTTATTTAGAGATTATATTTTTTTGGAAATATGTTCTAATCACTTCTTGGTCCTTTAGAAAGAATCAAGTGTAGAAATACTTTCTAATGTCCTCCAAGGTCAAATAGGAAGGCTGAAAATAAAAGCTTGATGACATAAGAGAAAGGCTGTAATAACTATAGGTAACTCAGATTTAATGCTTTTCTTTAAAATCATAAGTACTTTAAGCAAAAAAAATATATATTTTTAGTTCAGAATTGGGAATCACTTAACACAGAGGTATCCCTCTCAAGACTTTCTTTTATTATTGTGATCGCTTTATCAATTTTAATGAACCAACAGATTAAGAGTATTTTCTCTGTGTCAGAAATAAGACAAAATCCATTGCTTTCTCAATATCAAGCCAAAGTTTTAGGCTTAATGTTTGTAAAGTTTAAAGCACAAAAGCCAACTAACCTTATGTATTTATTTTCATTACTTACCAGACAATGGGGTAGAGATACAAATTTAAAAGGTCATACTTCTTATTTATTGGAACTCATGACAAGTTAAACTTCAATAATAGTTATATTTTGTTCTAAAAACTATGAGTATTCTTCAAATACGTAGCATTACTAAAAGTGCTGGACTTTTAAAGAGAATTTGGGTGAGGAAACAAAGGTTAGAATTCATCTGTGGTTACAAAACTTCAATGTAAGTTTCCTGACTCATGTTTATGTTCATTTATTTATTCTAAAAATAAAAGTTTAAAAGTATTTATTGTGCATGTGTTATGCGTTATCCATCAGGCTTGTAGCAAAGTGTTCCTTCTACCTGAGTAGGATTCCTTTATGTTTTAAATGAGGGGCGTGGAGTCAATCAATATGGTTCTGGGAGATATTGACTTCCGAGAATTTGTTCATAATTTTGTAGATTTGTACAAAGCAATGTTTTTGGAGAGAAGGTTGTAAAATGTATCAGATTATTAAGTGGCATCTGTGCATCTGAAGTTTAACAGGTTAAGAACCCTTCCTCTGTACATTGCCCTTGGTCTTCTGTCCTTTGAAGGACTTTTAAACAATGGTAAGAAGGAACTTTATCTGGCTGTCTTTGGACATAAATCGTACTTATTTCACATTTGAGATTTTCTTTTCTTACTCTGTTTACTTATTTAAAAATAAAATATGTTCTATAGCTGCTAAGCTTGTGGTTGTATTAGTACTAACTTTGAGAACATGCTCATAACTTTAATAATATGTTCACATTTTAACCTTTATTTATTTAATTTTATTTTTACCTTGCGATGATTTTAATTGATAATGCTGTATTGTATACTTGAAATTTGCTAAGAGAATAGATTTTTTTTTCGAAACCAAATGTCTAATCTTTGTTCTTTATTAAATTATAACTGTGGACATTTATGGGGCACAATGTGCTGATTTGATACGCAATGTGGAATGCTTAAATCAGACCAAATAACATAACCATCATCTTATTTGTTGTGGTAGAACATTTATACTATACTCTGAGTAGTTTTGAAGTGCACCATTGCATTATGCACGACAGGTGAGTAGATGTGGAGAGAGGGGAACACTTCTACACTGCTGGTGGGATTGCAAACTAATAAGGTCTTTTTGGAAAGAACATTTTTACTTTATAATTTTGCCATGGTATATTATATAAAATAGCATTGAAAACAGTGTATTTTAGGACTTGTCAATCTGTTTAAATTTAGAACTGCAAACATGTTTGTGTGTCCTTCCTTCCCTCACCCTGTGCTTATTTCCAGCCTAGACAGTAGGTCCCAGTGCCCATTCCCAGTGTTTGGACATAGCCTCAAACTCTTTCTCATGTTAAGATTTGAAGCCCTTCCTAAAAAGCTGTCAGGGTAGTTCTCAAGACAAAACCCATTTGCCATTTCCGAATGAGCTGTAAATATTTTGTCTATACCTAGTCTTCAACCTCTAGAGAGTTATTCTACCAGGATTTGTTTGTTATTGCCTTACTGTTGCAGTAAGTATTGTTTATTGTATTTGTAAAGACTTTGTAGAGAAGTGCATGTATGTGAAAGAATGTAGAATAAGGTACAAGCCAGAAAGCTTGTCCAAAAAATAAAAATGAAGACAATTAACTTTCGATTTACATTTCTCCCTGCACCTGAGAGGGTGGATTGAGCTTTAAATTACTGATCTTCCTTCCATAATCTTGTCCTATATGGAGGTTGCATGTATGTCTTGGCTTAGCAGCTGCCCTTGCAATGACAGGGGCCATCCGACTTATACCAGGTATAGTTGACTTGCATATTTCCTTGCATGGAGCAAATACAGAGCCATAGTGCACATATATTTTGGGAAAAAAAAAATCATTCTTCTTGTGGAACTTGCCTGAGCTATTGTGATTTCAGTTTGAGGCACCATTTATCCCAGGGAAAATGTAAGTTGTAGGCATTTAATTTATTAACTCTTTCTTTAGGTCTCAGATGATGTCTTTATAAAAATTATTATTTTTTCAATATGAGACATCTGTTTCTACTGAGCACACGTAAAGTTGGACAAATGTTTCTGATCAGAGGTCATTTTATGTTCTGAAATTGCAAATTAGAAATTATGGCCTTTTGTGGAGTAAAATTTGGGCAGCATGGAGCTATAGCTTATGGACATACTTCATCTTCAAATAGCTCTCCACTGTAATTAAAATATGAAACAATTGGCTAGGCACCTGTATCTCAATGAGTAGGGCACTCACCACATACACCAAGTGGTGGGTTTCAACCCAACCTGGGCCTGCTAAACAGTAGTGACAACTGCAACCAAAAAATAACCAGGTGTTGTGGTGGGTGCCTATAGTCCCAGCTACTTGGGAGGGTGAGGCAAGAGAATCACTTAAGGCCAAGAGTTAGAGGTTGCTGTGAGCTGTGACACCATGGCACTCTACTGAGGGTAACACAGTGAGACTCTGTCTATTAAAAAAAAAAATAAAGAAACAATTGGTTTAGTATTTCTATTATAAACATAAATGTTTATTTTGAATATAAAATAAAAAAGAAATAACAGTGAAGGAATCATAAAGTAATTTAACTTATTTTACACCTTTTTTTTTTTTTTTTTTTTTGCAGTTTTTGGCCAGGGCTGGGTTTGAACCCAGCACCTCTGGGGCCGGCACCCTACTCCTTTGAGCCACAGGCACCACCCCTTATTTTACACTTTTTAAAAGTGTTTTGCTTTCTATATCCTTTGTCTCTATGGTGACGCTGATATAATTTCAGAAAACAAGAGCAAATTATTTTCTTTTGAAAATTTTTTCTTTTGGCAATACATTTAAATGTTGTTCTATGTCATGACAAGAGACATTTTAAAAGAATGTGAATTTGCTTGATTTATTTCGCTTCATTACTGTTAGTGAGTTACAAGAGTTTCTATGAATCTACAGTGAATAAGAAGAGAAGACAACTACCTCTTTAGGTACTGCATAGAATGCTGTTGCATTGTAGGAGATGTGATGTGAAAAGAAAAAAAAAATATAAAGGAAGTAAAATAATTTAAAAAATGCTTCAGCAAGTTCAAGGCAATTTATGTAATGTTTACAAAAAAGATGTATAGCCCAGGAAATAAGAGTAGAACCTGTAAGTAGTGCACAGGGGAAGTCTTTTATCAGTGGCCACATAATGAGTGAAATCATTGCACGTGGAGAGGTCTTTTTAAAGACATATTTCATGTATCTTAGCCTCATGGTTATTTGGACTTGAAGTACCCTGCTTGGGAAGTAAGTCAGAGCAACATATTTTATAAATTTTCAAAAGCATAGAATCTTCACATTGGCAGGGTTCACAACAGCTTCAATTTCAGTCTCTTGAAAAATATAGGGTAATTTGCTAACAGCATTGCCTGCTTATAAATATTCAGATTAGTTCACAGTATTCTAGAGCAAGTTTTTTCCTCCTTACACAACTGTAACCTTTGTAGAATTCCGGTCTCTCTTCTGATTTTAACATACTTACCTGATTCTCACAGAGATAGCAGACTCCTACCTATGAAATGATATTTGTTTTGGTCCATAGTCCACTTGTTTTTGTTTATTCTTTAATTTGTGTCTCTACCTGTCCTTTTTATCCTACATATTCACTTCCCTAAGCTTCATTCAGAGGAAGAATTTAAGTTTATGGCATAATAATTTTCTCATCCCAGGAACATTTGTGGTTGTAAATAAGGATAGAAATCTCCATACTGTTTTCCATAGAGATGGTGCTAATTTACAACTCCACTGACAGTGAATAAGCACACCTTTTCCTTTGCATCCTATCAAAATCTGTTGTTTTGACTTTTTAATAGTGGCCATTGTGCAGGGAGAAGGTTACATTTCCTGTGGCTTCAATTTGCCGTTCTCTGATGATTACTGATTTTGAACATTTTTTCCTATGTCTATTGCCCATTTGTCTATCATCTTTTGAAAAATTTTGTTCATGCCTTTTTTGCCCACTCCTTAATGGGATTGATTCATTTTTTTCTTGCTTTTTGTTTGAGTTATCTGTAGATTCACAAAACTGGTCCTTTATTAGATCTGCAGTTAGTAAATAGTTTTTCTTGTGCAGTAGTTTGCCTGTTTACTTTGTTGATTATTTCCTCTGCTATGCAAAACCTTTTGAATTTAACTAAGTCCCAGTTCTTTATTATTGTTGCTGCTGTATTTGCTCTTGGAATGATACACCTAAATGCTTAGCCTAGGCCAATGGCTAGAAGAACTTTAATTATCTTTTCTTCTAGAATTCTTATGGTTTCATGTCTTACATTTAAGTCACTTATACACCTTGAATTAATTTTTGTATACGGTGAGAGATAAGGGCCCTGTTCCATTCCATAGCATGTGTCTATCAAGTCTTCTATCTTTTTTTTTTTTTGCAGTTTTTGGCCAAGGCTGGGTTTGAATCCACCACCTCCAGCATATGGGGCCGGCATCCTACTCCTTTGAGCCACAGGCACCAGCCCAGTCTATCAAATCTTCTTAGCATAATTTATTGGATAGGGCTTACATTCCCAGGGTACATTTTTGTCTGCTTTATTCAATATTAGTTTCATTTCTGTTGTCTACATCTCTACTTTTATCCGTGTACTGTTTGGCTGACCACAACCTTATAAACTTTATAAGCTGAAGTCAGGTAATGTGAAGCCAACACTTCATCTACTGAATTATTTGTCTGTTTCTTCCTGCCTAGTAAATGTAGCTTGATCTGATACAAAGTACACATGATTAAAGAGAGATCTGGATTCTCTATTAGCTCTTTCACTTATCTACATATTAAACTTGAGTCAAGTCACTTTGCTTGTTGGATACCAATTTTTTGTCAGTAAAATATGGATAAGATTAATAACATACACACTTCAAAGTTATGCACGTAGATCAAATAAGATTACATGTGTTTATGCATCTTAAAAAATATTTTATACCTGGTCCATTATCAATGGACTGCTTGTTTTTACCCAGGGAAATATACTTTGTAAGAAATTACCAGCTCACTTTTTCGTAGTCTAAATAACTATTGTTTTAATCTTCATAAAAGAAAAATGCAACACTTGTTCTTACTTCAGAACCTCATACTTCCCAGTCACTGTGATAATGTTGAACTGTACTCTAGGCCATTTCCTGAAGGCTACGCTGAACAGTTTGATGAGAATACTTCAGATTGTATATGAAAGCAGCACGTACCCCTTGATTTCACTAATGTGCACAGCTATGAATTAACAATAAAAATAAATAAATTAATTTAAAAAAAAAAAAAAAAGATATGGAGCCACTTTGGAAGTCAGGGTAAGGGCAGTTCATTCTCTCTGTTTTCCGTAAGTATATTAGTTTCATTTACTTATAAACAAAGGAAAAATATCCTAAGAACCATCAAAAGAAAACACAGCTCATGATTTTTAGTATTTATGTGGCAATCAAGGGTTAAAAACATAACTTTTAATAAATGAACTATTGAGATGTACATGTATTTTCCAAATATAGTTTTTACATGAGTTTCTTTATTAAAGAAAAGAAATCAATGTAGATACCATGAACTAAATGTAATTTCTTACTGCACTTACAATTGACCATTGTCTACAGACAGACATCTGAAAGATTATATTCTCAATTTCAGCAGCCATTAATATACTATTTGTCAGAATCACACTCAGAAATTCTCTCTAATCTTCGATGCATAAGTAGCCTTCACTATAATAATTTGGTTTTATGCTTCATTCTATCTTGGATAAATTTGATGTGCATATACACTGATAATTTATTCATTAAAATTTTTCAAAATCTGTTGAAATAATATTGATAATAGCCCTCTGGATTTTTTTTTTAATTGCATGAAACTATGTGAACTCAATCTTACACTACTTCCTTCTTCATGTATTGAGTTTGTTTTTAATTTAAATGGATTGGATGATCTCATATTAATATTTTAACCCATTTAAACTCTTTTGTTTGTATACTACTTGGATTTTAATATTAGTCTGCAAGAATTTAGTAGCCAACCAGCACAGATTATATGTATAACTCTGGCTGCTTTCATAACAACATTCAGCTTTACCTGTATTAAATGAAGATTCTCTGTGGATGTTTCACAATTTTAACATGTGTGGGAAACACCTATGGATCTTGTTATAAAGAGGTTCTTATTCTCTGGGTTTGGGAGGTGACTTGATTCTGCATTCTAAACAAGCCCCTAAAATCTCTAAGGACAACATTTTACATTGTGAGGCTCAGGTATTTAATTAAACTGATTTGAAAGCGTTTAGTTTCTTTCTCTGTTTTCCCTTAATTTTAATATTCTACAGACACTATAGTAGAAATACCACTTGAAATTGAGTGATCTGAACTCCCTTTTAGCTATTTTAAATTAACTTGCTAGTGTTTATTTTAGAAGTACAAAGTATGGACTTCTGAAAGAGGACATTTGTATTTATTATCGAATGTTTTTTTTTTTTCTTGTTTTTTTTTTATATTCCACATAGCTGACATTTGTTAACAGGCATAGGATAAACAAAGCCAGATGACAAATTGCCAGGCCGAGTCTAGTAAGGAAGATGGGATAATTTACAATTAATTTTAATACAACATGGTAAATGTTTTGTAAGTATTTTATCCAGCACTTTTAGGGAGGCTCACTCTATCACAAGGTAGGCTGCCACCACCTTGCCACTAGCTTCATGGAAAAGTGAGTTAGATTCTATATAGAAGGCATTGTACCCATGTTTGGTAGGTACTCACTAAATACAGTTATTTATAGAAGGAAGGAAGAGAAAGGAAAAGAAGAGTCAATTATTATGTAAAGAATGCTGTCTTTATTGAGAAAACAGTATAGCCAATTTAATATGGTTTAGACATAAATCACTATTTAATAGTAAATTTTCATAGGAAGCTGCTGAAATGTACAGTGCATGTGGAAAGAAGTAATAAAGAGATTGGGAAAATAAATTGATGCCAAATTATGAGATGCATGAAAGGGTGATATTAATATGCTTTAGAGAAAAATGTTTTCAATTTTATATATAGTGCTTCTCTTTGCTGTTAGGAATGAAGTCTCAAGCACCTTTGTAAATATTTAAATCAGCTTGCAAGTGCTTCTCAGATTTGTCCTTCTCTTCCCATGAGGCCAATTCATGGCTTATCTTTCAATCAAAAGGACCTGCCAGCAGCAAGTTGGCACCGTGCAAGTGCTTCCGACTCATCAGCAGGCCCACTGGTCCTGGTTCTACATTTTTCTTTCGTTTACTAACGATCAACTGAAATGTCCCTTGACTTTAAGGTGAATATAGAAAAATAGGCAAGAGATGAGGAAGCTGATGCATTATACTCAGAAAACAGAGCAAAAAATAAATAAATAAAACACATCAAAATCTAATATTTTCACTTTTCTCCTTAATAAGGAATTTAATGAGAATGGAAACTATATTGCTAGTTAATGAGGTATAACACTTTTCTCATTTGAAGTTATCTAGTTGGACATGAAAGGGGCATAGACTCAAATATTCTGGGTGATCAGGAAAACAAATGGGAGCACTTGGGTTGGTTGTCCTATTTTAGGCACTTACTAAGTTTGTGTCTTATTCACAACGGGGCTCATTCTTTGTCTTCAACCCATATGAGGCAAAATCACACAGTCTTTAAATGTAGAAATACTGTATCCAAGCCTGAGGTGTGAAATATTGACATCATCAGTTATATATGAGTTTGTGCATATCAACCTCATCTGCAAAAGAAAATTATTGATGACTTCTATATTATATAGTTATTTTAGAGTTTAAGGAGTTCATACATGTAAATTTTCTCAACCTCAGGTTTTCAATTTCTTCATCAGTAAAATTGTGGAAATTCGTAGTTTTTTTACAATTCCTAGCAGAGAAACAAAAGCTCTTTGCAGCTTAGCCCTTATTACCGTCCACTTTTTTCCTCATTCCTTTCATCTTCTATAGCTTCTTGTTTCAATCAGAGAAAGTACACTTGCCCCCTGATCCTCCTCTCTGCTGCTTTTGCCCTCTGAGCTCAGTGTCCCATGCTGTGTTCCACTGTGATTATCTGTCTATCACCTTTTTCTATGGGGCTACCAGTTGCTATTTTTGAAGAAGTTCACCTAATACTAATTTATTCTAATTTATTTTACTAGTAAAACATGTACTGAGTGCCACTGTCTCTGAATTAACTACCTTCCTTACCTATGAGCCATGAACAAAAAAATAAATAAATAAGCTATGGTTTTGCTTTCAAAAAGGTTACAAATAATGTAACAACTGTTATTTGAATCATCAAGTGTGGCACAATGTATTACTAGCTCACCAGCACAAACATGGTCACTCTCAATCCTTACAGTAACCCTTTACGGCAATTCTTTCCAAATGCTTTGTACATCAGAGTCAACTGGAATCCTCTTAAAACGTGTAAAGGCCAAAGAACAGGCCAATTAAATACAAAATGGGGATGGGCCAAAGACATCAACTGTTTTGAAGCTCACCAATGAACTTAATTGTGCAGGTAAGTTGGGGAAAGCTGCTTTAAGGTCAGTTGTAGCACTTACCATCCAGATTTTAGATGAGGTTGATGTTGCTCTGTGACCTAAACTAGGACCCAATGCTTCCTAATATTGTATTGTATAACTTTATTTATTTAAATGAAAGTTATAAAACTATCCATATATGCATATATCTACAGGAATTCATATACACACATAAACATCCTTATAAAATGTGCATATAGAGAGAGAAAGAGAAAAAAGAAATACTTGACAATTGGTTTAGGAAATAGAACAATGGAAAACCTGCTGACAATTTGAAGATGTTTGGCGCTGGGATGTTATGGTTGGTGCACTGAAGAAACATTTTGAAGAGAAACTGAAATTTGAATTCAGCTTGGAAAGGCAAATGAATGTACAAGTGCAATAATTGGCAAAGTTCCTTTGTGGGGAGATGAAGCAGAATGGACAAATGGCCCAAGATAAGGAGATAGCACAGGAGTTTCAATTTGCCAAATAGTAAAAAGAGCCAGTGCTGACCTGGCAAACCTGAGGGCTGGAGTCAGAGCTGAAAGATGTGCTTAAATCAAGTATAAAGTATAAAGGCTTTAAAAGTGACTACTTATTAAAGCTTGCTGAATTTGATTGAAGATTAATATAAGTAGAGTCAACTTTAGGGCATATTATTTGCTCACACGTACATTTATGTCTAGTATGCTGTAGTATAAAGCAGTACCTACCAATTCTTTTTAAATATGTGTAGTGAAATCCTAAGTTCTTTGCAAGCTGGAAACCACATTTCAGCATTAATTGCCAGATGCCACTGGCAAGAAGCACATTTCCCTGAATAGACTCCTATTTACCAGTTCCAGAGATTAGCAATATAATTGGATGTCAAAATGCATCTTTTCTGAATCTTTCTCCACTCCTCCCTGCTGTTTTCATAATGGGAAAAGCTGAAAGGAATGAAGTAGGTGATATTACTTATTCTGGAACTCAGGAACCCATAATAACATGGAAAGATGTTTCCAACATGAGTGCATATTTATGAACACAGAAAAGTTGTTGTGAAATTTTCCTTCTAAATATTTTCTGTATTCCCCCATTGTTTGTGATAATTCATAATCTCTTTCTGTCTCCTGAGTCACTGACAGAGCTCGCTGAGTCTTCTCCCCTCCAGTTTGTAGCCCACACTGCCAAAAGGAGGGTTGTGTGTTTAGATTTTGAATTTGCATATTTTCCCACTCCCAAATGTGCTCCGGCCCACGGGGCTAGTTCAGCAGAGACCTAGGATATGGAGGGAAAGAGTGGAAGGGAACAAGAGACACGAAGAACGAGGAGCAAGACAGGATTCTGATCAAACTCCTCAAACTTTATTTTTCAACAGCCATAGAAATACAGGCAGAGGGCAATAGGCCTGTAGGTGAGTTTAGGGTGGGGGTTTTCTGATAACAGGTGTGATGTTTTTAGTGTCTGGAACCAAGTTCCTGGAGCCAAGGGTAACAATGCCCTACTCACCCTTAAATGCTTTCCAGCTGTGACTATTCCTGTTAAACCGGCTGTGAATATTCCTGATAAGCTTATTCTTAGGTTTTCGGCTCCTGGCAGAAGCTACAAGTCCAAGATTAAAGTGCTGATAGGTTTAATTTTTTCTGGGACTTTTCTCTTTGGTTCACAGATGGTTGTCTTCTTGCTGTGTTCTAACGTGACCTTTGTTCTATGTGTACATATCACTGGTGTCTCTGACTCTTATTATCAGATTACCAGGCATATTGGACTATGGCTCCATCCTGTTCACCTTCATTGTTATTTTACCGTCTCTATGTCTAAATATACACATTGAGGGTTAAGGCTTCCACATGTGAATTTGGGGGGAGAGGAGGAGGACACAATTCAGCCCATAACACACACTAGGTAGTGATTTCAATTCTTTTGAATTTGTTGAGGTTTATTTTATGATCTAGGATACAGTTTATCTTAGTATACTATATTTCATAAGCCTTTGAGAAAAATGTGTGTGTGTTGCTGTTGTTGGGTGGAGTATTTCATAAATATAAAATTCTTTTGGTTGATGATGTTGTTACATTCTACTATATCCTTGCGATTTCTGCCTATTTGTTTCATCAGTGGTTGAGGGAGAGTTGCTAGAGTATGTCATTATAATGATGGATTTATTTATTTCTACTTTCAGATTTACCAGTTTATTGACATTATTTGATGCTTTACATATTTTTTTGCACTGTTGTTTGGTGAATACACATTTAGGATTGCTATATATTCTTGTGGGTTGACCCTCCTATCATTATATGTTATTTATTATCTCTTTATATGATATAATATCTACTGTATCTGATATTAATATGATCGTCCACTTTGGTTTTCTTAATGTTTTCATGATATACTATATTTCTATGTAACTTGCCTATATACTTACATTTGAAGTGAGTTTTTTATAAATAGCATATCGTGTTTACACAAAACACCTTACCATTCTTTGTCTTTTAATTTATGTGTTTAGACCATTTACATTTGTGGTAGACAGAATAATGGCCCTTCCAAGTCTCTGTATCCTAATCCCAGAACACATGATACCATATATGGCAAAGGGAATTTAAGGTAGTGGGTAGAATTAAGATCACTAATTAGTTGATAATGAGATGAGGTTACCTGGATTATCTGAGTGTGCACAAGGGCCTTTAAAATGGAAAAGGAAGGCAGAAATGGAGGTCAAAGTGATGTGATGTTAGGACTCAGCTTGCCTTTGCCTTTCTGTTTAGAGAATTTCCTATAGCAACCCTTTTAGGATAGAGCTTTAGGATATAAATTCACATAGTTTTTCTTCATCTGGAAATGTTTTGATTTTTGTCTTTATTTCTGAAGAATATTTTCACTGAGCATAAGATTCTAGGTTGACAATTCTTTCCTTTAAGCACTTGGTGCCACTTCCCTCTGGCCCTCATGATTTCTGATGAGAAATCTACTGTCATTCAAATTGTTTTCCTATTGGTAAGTTGTCGTTTTTTTTTTTTTTTTTTTTTTTTCCTTTTCCCTCAGGATACTTTGAAGATTTCTTCTTTGCCTTTAGTTTTCAAAAGTTTAGTAATGTGTCTTGGCATATGTCTCTAAAGATTTATTTTGTTTGGGATGTGCTCAGCTTCTTGAATCTGTAGGTTTTTGTCTCTTGACAAATATGGAAAGTTTTAAGCCATTATTTTTTTTGAGTACTATTTAGCCCTATCTTCTTCCTCTACACCTTCTAAACTTCTGGTTTCACAAATGCTACATCTATTGTTATACTTCAGGCTCTGTTTTTGGTTGTTATTGTTTGTTTTTTAGCATAGCTTCACACTATTTTTTTTAATTGGGTTAGCTCTATTTATCTAACTTCCATTTCTCATGATCTTTCCTCTGTCTCCTCCATTTTGCTATTGAGACCACCTATTAAAATTTTTATTTTCATTACTGTATTTTTTAATTCTAAAATTTCCATTTGGTTCTACTTTATAGCTTCTATTTTTTTCTGAACATTTTTATTATTTTGCTGAGATTTTTGTTTTTTAATTTGTTTAAGTGTTGACTTAGTCCATTAGCGTTCCTATACAAAATACTATAAACAGGACAGCTTTTAAGGGACAGCAATTTATTTCTCACAGTTCTGATACCTGGTAAGTTCAAAGTCAAGGCACAGGTAGATTTGGTATCGTATGAAGGCCAGCCTTCTAACTGATGAATGATGCTATCTAGCTGTAGCTTCCCCTGGGGGAAGGGATGAGAGTTTCTCTGGTGTCTCATTATAAGGGCATTAATCTCTCATCTCCCAAAATTTGTACTTCCTACTTCAATCACCTTAGGGTTAGGACTTCAACATATAAATTTGGGGGAGACTTAAACATTCAGTTAATCATAGAGCATTCATAATTGTTCATGTAAACACTTCTATCAAAACTACTTTAAAATCATTACCAGATAATTCTAACATCTTTCTCCTTTCAGTCTTGGCATCTACTGAGTATTGATTTCTTTTCTTTCACATTTAGATTTCCTGGTTCTTGGTATGATGAGTGACTTTTGATTGAAGCCTGGAACACTCGGCACATTACATCATGAGACTTTGGATCCTATTTAAGCCTTCTGTTTCACCTGGCTTTCTGTGATAGAGCACTGGCAGGTAAAGGGAGAGTGCCATTTCATTGCTGCCAGGTAGAGTTAGAAGTCCAGGTTTCCCATTCAGCCTCTTTAAACATTGGGTGAGGAAGCTTTTCCTTGCTGCCATAAGGGTGGGAGTTCTGGCTTATCAGGTAGTCTACAGTGACACCACAGTGAGGGTGGCCTTGGTACTCTACTGGGCTATAGTGAAATTCCCGACTTTCTGCTAGGCCTCTTCTGATTGTGTCCTAGTGGGGAGAAGAACAGGGCTCCTCATTATTGCTGGGAGGAAGGGGAATTCCAGGCTTCTCAGAGGTCTGCATTTATACTGTGGTAGGACCTTATTCCTGGCCAGTGGAGATAAAAGTGTCAGCTTCTTACTTGGCTCTAACTCCATCCTGGTAAGGGTGTTGGGGTACCCCATTATAGCCTCTCAAGGGTGGAAGGTTCTGCACTTGGCCTTTACTGGTTTGGATAGGGGTAAAGCCAGAGTTTTTTTCTGTGGTATTTGTTTAAAGTAGAGCAGTTGTTATCCAAATATGTTCTGTTTTTCTAGGATGTTTCTTTCCTAGTTGTTTGGCTAGAGAGAGCAGGCTTTTATTGGGTCTATTTTTGTCTGTGCCCATCAGTTCTTTTGAGTTGTTATATTATTCAACTCCAAGTCTGTTACATATGAGGCAGAAAGAAAATCCAGGAACTTACCACCATATTTTTCCTAGAGTCCTAAGATCTCTAGGTCGTTTGCCTTTGCACCACCTTTCAGAGTCTTCTTATTTTTATTTCATAGATAATGTCTAGGCTTTTGGTTGTACTTAGTGGGAGGAATAGGAAGAAAGTCATTATCTTAATGAGGTCTTTCTTGATACCATCCTATTTTCAGCTGAATTCCTGCCTCCTCCTCGAAGCTTAGAAATTATTATGAATTTTCCCTGCTTTATTTTTTTCCTAGAACTTTTCACCTATATCGTACATATTTTATATCATTACTCATATTCTACTTATTTATTTGTTATCTTTTTCTGCTTCTAGAAAGCAATTTATATGATGGCAGAAGTTTTTTCTTTAAATGTTTCTCAAGCCTTATATACCCAATAATTTGAACAGTGCCAGGCACTCAAAAATATTTGTTGAATGAATGATTAAATGAATGAAAGTTTGTGTTATCAAACTATACTTTGTCATTGACAGTGGCAAAGACAGATTAAGAGTTAAAATTCTCAACTCTTCTTTTATTAGCTTTCCATTTCATCTTCAAACACCAGTCATCCAGCACATTGGGTTGGACTCCTGAATGTGCATTTTATTTAACTGCAATGTCAAATTATCATGAAGAATCAAATTCTAACAGCACTTGAAGCTCATGAGAACAATATTTAGGCCAACCAAAACAATCTTTAGTTATTATGTTAAGTGCCTAACATAATAACTTTCTACTGAGCTTACCAAGGTTTTATATTTTGGAATACAATTTCATGCAAAATGAAAGTACTGATTCTTTTGGCACCTGGTATTACTATAAAGACTGGCTCATTTTGTGGATATTTTAGTTCCTTGACTACTTCAGTGAAGGCAGGTGCTGAGCTATGGTTGGAGGCACATGGTAGGAACTGAGAGTCCTTCTCAGCTTGTGTACATGCACAATTTCACGGACCCAGACACCTTACTGATGTCCTGTGTGGTCCTTAGCACCTCCCTTTGGAAATGAGTGGGTGATCTGTGAACTAAGATGTACTCAAAAGGAGAGCCGGAACTATTAGCTTCTTAATCGGCTTTTAGGTAAAATTTATCCTATTTTTGAAAATTCTAAAATGCCTTACAAAAAGGAGGATTTTTTTTTTTAAAGTGAAGAAATAAACATCCAAGTTTTTAGTCTAGCATCCAACCTTGAGTCTAGTGAACATTTAGCTTAAAGGTATAAGAACAAAGACTACTTTTAAAAATCATAAGTCTTGATTTCTTTTATGCTAATTTTCTAATGAGCTCAACATTCTTAGTTGGCAGTGCCTAGCCAAGTCCTGGGTCTTATTATGAGACACATATAGAAAAAAAAAAAAGAAAGAAAGACTGAAGGAGAATTTTCCATTTATTCGGCATGTGTAGCTTTGGACTCCACCCAGTTGTTCTTGTGTTTTTGTATGTTTTTGCTGAGTTTCGGTAGAAACTGAAGTGAGGTCTGACATTTTCTCAGCCTATGTGGTCAGTTTTATTTCTTGTGCAGACCAGTTATTTAGTTCATTGCATTAACAAGTCATTAGGATGAAAGCAAACTGCCATTAAACACAGGGTACTTTCCTAATTCATGTTAGCATGTAAAACTCGGTTACAACATTTATACTTTTTATAATAAAAAAGCAAAAAGCAAACCAAAAATGCCTAAAACAAACCAAAGTCCTCTCCTACGTCTTTGGCAAAACCTCCCAGTTATCTTATGCTCTCCCTCCTTCACTCACGATGTGATTTAATCTGCTTAGATTTTGCTCCAATTGCATAGTACACAGTGACACTGTTAGTATCTTGTTCTTTTATTTTATTGAGAACCAATGCCTGCAAAAAAATGCCATACAACATTTAAAAGAAGACAGATTGGACATGGAAACCCTTCCTAAACTCTGAAACTTGAAATCCTGAATGTGAACACTGGCTTAACAATTCATCCCATTCAAGATGACTTGATAAAGTTAGACTGGTAAGACTTTCTCATATACCACATGGTGTGGTTTATCATGTTACAGGCCATTTCTTTTAATTTCCAAATCATGTTTTTTCAAAATGATTTGAAGCTGCCTGCGGCAGAGTATAATAAAAGTATAACTGCCCTAAATATGACAGATAGGTAGTAACAGTTGCCGAAAACCTGGCACTGCATTGGAATTGCTTCAGCAATGAAGTTGTGCTTTGCAAAAGCCACTCTCTCTGAAATAGTTGTCTTTGCGATAAGCTTTTGCATAATGTCTGTCCTGATGTTAAAATTGAGAAGATGCATCTTGCCACGTTTAATTTTTACATTATGAATTTTTCCAAGAAGGCAAAGCAAACCAAAGGATGTTATAATAGGGACAATTACTGGTTCAGGTTCAATACTTCCACACTGATTTCACAGATATTGTGGTTTTCCCCCCATCTATCACAATATTGACTCTATTCCTATTAGCCATTAAATATGTACTCCTGGATTGACTTTGTGGCTTTTGGCCTGATGAGTGTATTATTTTTGTGTAGGTAGATAACATGTCAATATGTAATGTCAAGTGGCCCTTTGGAAAGGGAATGAAATTTATAAAAATAATCTAATCCATGTGGATATTTTCCAGCTCATCTCAGTGTTCTTTTAATCCATCCTTTTCCTTAAATACTGTATTTGCAATTTAAGCACTGCCACATGCTGCCACTGCTGTTACAAAGATACATTAGATTGATGGAATGATGCTGCATTCTTCATGACTGGAGAAAATAATGACTTCCTCTGTTCTCTCTAATCATGTTTTTATGGTTTGTTTTCCAAAATACTGCATACTTGACCTTAAAAGGGGAAAAAGACTGCACATTTCATTTAACGAGTAATAAAAAGTTGGGTTCTCATTTTGCATTTAAACCTGTGGGGAATACATTTCACTCTACGATATTTTCATTATGATCCCCAGGTCTCAGACAATTCTAGCTGGCTCTGGCTGCTTGAGTTCTGTAGGTCTCAATAATTGAAAATAGATTCAGTGGACTTTGACCTATTTTATTTTCTGTGTTTCCAAGTTGAAAGCCACTTTCCGGTCTTCTGCAAGATTTTTTTCTAGTGGAAGGAACAAGCAAACTCCTGCTCGTGTTGCTCCTTCTTCCCTAAGTTATCTTTTATTAGCTCTGCCACTGAAAATTCTAGCGTAACAGGTGACAATGATACTGTCTGTTGCGCCTTGTTTAAAAGGTAGAACACTTCTTAGAAAAGTACATTATTTGAATAATTTACTGATTTAAAGTATCCATTTAAGAAAGCTATTCCTCTTCAAACCTTCAGATCTTTTCTTACATCTGGTAATTTGTGTGTCCAGGATTATTAACATAAATGGGAAGAGTCTAAAACAGAATGCTAAAGATAGCTAAAACCATTTTAAAATGGAGCAAAAGGCATAATTATTCATTTGGAAAGGAAATAACATTGTACATAATACAAAAATTAATATGTAATAAAAATTGATTTATTAAGAACCTGGACACCCCACCCCCAGTGTACTCATTCCCCAGTTTTGGCTACATAAACCTTCTCCATGGATTAGAAGTTTGAGAAATAGAATAATTTTTTTTTTTTTTAAGACAGATTTGTAACATTTTTCACATTTCAATTTTGGCCAAGGACTTTTAATATAAGTGTATTACATTTGTGTAATGTGTCTAAAGCATTTCAGTAATGCTGGTTAGTATCATTTACAGGTGACTCTGATAACATTTAGTTTAGAGTTATTGAAGATTATACAATATTTATCACTAAGAAGCCTTTGAGAATTTCAAGTCATCTGTTTTAGAAAGTGTATTCCAGGTAATCTGTGTTTTTAAAAGTTCTTACTAGCAACACATGAGCAATTTGAGAAATCTATTTGCTTTTTTGGGAGGGGGCTGTTTGTAGAAATATGCTTAGAGTTTCCATTACTATCTCAAACTTCTCTCATCTTCAGTAGAATACGGAGTCCATGTTCTGTAGCCTCTTTACAGAATGAATTAGTTTTAATCAAATGCAAACTATTCATAATGTACCTAATTCATTTTATGATTATTCAAGAATTTGATGTTTCTTTTGCTTTCTAGGAGTATAGAAAAACATGCTTCACTTATCGTTAGGATTTGACAAATGTCAACTTATTTTCAAAATATTGAAGTTGATCAGCCTTAAAATTTAATCAGAAATTAGTGACTAAATTGTCACTCTAAGACTACCCGTAATCCCAGCAATGTACTGCCACCTTCTAAATAAGTTTTTCAGACTTGTTACTTTCAGTTTTTATAGTGGACACTTATAATCACAAAAGCTCACTCCATAAAAGAGGCAAACAGCAAAACCTGTGTGGAGGTTTGTGTGTGGATGGAGGGGGAAACCGGGTCTCAGGGAAGTGAAGCAACATCTCCTGGCCCTGCTGCCGCCGAGTTGAGGGCTGCTCGTATTTTAGGACCGTGTCCACGCATTCCAAGTTTGATTTGTGTGGTGTGCAGGTGGATGGTCTTTTCCTAGACCTGGGATTTGGGGATCTGGTGGGTTTCCTCATCTGTTTTTGTTCTATTTGTAGACACCCCCCTCTGCTTTCACTGCTGTCTTGCTTTATTTCCTCTGGTAGCATCTGGATCATTCTACATATCTTGTAGTAGCTATGTCCAGGTTGGTGGATTCTGAGAAGTAAAACCAGAAGTTTGACATTATGAGACTGAAATGAAAGTAAAGTAGGACTTATTGAAATGTACACCAGGACGCTCAATCACAAGATTGATTAAAAGGTTAAGCTTGATTATAAAAGTCTTTCTATATACTTCACAATGGATTGTTTGTGCCTGTGGTACCTGTTAAATTTTATAAGCATTTTTTATTGAAGCCAGAGCTAGAAGATGAAAAGTTTATGTAAGGATCAAAACATTTGTTCCTCAATTTCCTTGAGCTATACGATGAATCCCTTCAACTGGGAAATCTATTCATAGAAATATATGTTTGTCAGGGACAATTACCCAGTTTCCTATTAGTGAACCACTCACTCAATTTACATGTGTGTGTGTGTGTGTGTGTGTGTGTGTATGTGTGTGTTTCATGTAATACATTTTTTTCTACAAATTCATATTTTCTTTGGACTAGTTATACAATATTACCCAACAAGTTATCTTGAATTTAATGTGAAGGTAATTCCCCCTTGGACTCTTTCAACAACTATATTTCATAATTTTTACTTTAACTACTATAGACATTAAAGATATCTTGAGATCACTCCTTAAGGTATTTGTTATAACAAATGAAAATAACCTTCCTGGCTTTTAGCCTTCGTCTTCATGAAGTTCTTTTCTAGATGACATTTCTAGGCATATTTGACTTTCCTGTGTCTCCACTGTTATGGTGCATGATGGGAGGGCTGCCCTCTGAGTGTCTATTGGTACACTTAGAGCTGGTTTTGGTTGACACAAATTAATTAGAATTGTAGATTATTACATTCCATTCTTCACCAGCAGCTGTAGTTAAAATGCTGGCATTGCCTAATTAACAGGTTCAATTCTGCCTTTTCAGTGAGGCTAGTCCATAAAGGATTTGAGGCTTTCTTTCCTGAAACAAACAAAAACAGCTTTGGAACTGTCAGAAATAACAGCAGCTCTCGAAGGCTAATCATTACCAGCTTTTGTCATGTGGTTGTAATTGTTGCATGGATTCAGCTTCAATCAGGGGAAAATATGCTTAAGTGCCAGTAAAAGTTTTTATGCTGCTATGAAATTTTGCAATGTATGGCTTTGTACAGATCAGTCTCTGTTACTAGGCAACACTGTGTGTGTCGTTCATTCAAATTATTCTTTAATCCCTGATGCTGTTACAAATTCTGGATTTAAAAAAATCATAATAAACCACTATAACATAGAGTTAATTTCTGATGACAAAAGTGAAAGGAAGTTGTGATGTTGCTAAAAGGAAGCAGTATTAAAAAAAAAAACAACACTTGATGGAAGCAATAAGAATATTTAGGAAAAAAAAAAAAACACTTGATGGAAACAATAAGAATATTTAGAGCTTAACTGTATTCATCTCAGGAAAAAAAAGAAAAAGTGGTTCCAAATGGATTTAATGATCATGCAGTTCTCTGATTGGCCATTAAGCAGCCTAGGTTTTTGGCACTTAAGCAGTCATATTTGTGATGCTGGTTTTAATTAAGAAGTACACTGCAGGATATTCAATGACCAGGGACGTGTGGTATTTCTGCCTGTTTTCTCTGCATTCATATGCATGTGAGAGAAGATAAAACCCTGAAAGAAAGATAATGGCTCTCTCCCTCCACCTTGAAAGAGAGTCTGCCCAAGATCTTAGATTGCCCTGCAGACCAAGTCTTAGAATCTACAAGAAGTCTGAGCATTCTCATCTAACAGGCAAGAAATTGCAACATGTTCCTCAAAGCAAAACCAAATCAAATGGCAAAAGCAGAGCCACAGGCATTTCAGAGATGTTTGATGACTCAGAATGATATTAGAGGAACCCTAGCCCAGTGCTGGAATAGCTGTACCAACCTTAGTTTGTGGTTTAGAAGTGCTTTCTTGTTTGAATGCATTTGGTGTTTTAAATGTTTGTTATTGTTCTCAAGCCGACAACATGATATTTTAAAAAACAGTCCCTGTGCCAAAAGTAACAAAAGTCACTAAGCTTTTGAACAGGAGCTCCCTAAGTTTGACTTTAATAGAACTGTGACATGTAAGGAAATGTTCCTTAGGTAGAGCATGTGGCTTACAAGCTTAGGAAGTGGAAGATTTGAGCTCATGCTGCTGCTGAACTCTGCCTGTCCTCCTGTCCTAGATCCTCACTACTCAGAGTGGGACTGACCCGTGGAGCTATGTCAGCAGGATTCTGTGGGAGCTTATAAGAAACACAGACTCTCAGGCCCCATCCTAGACCTGCTGCAGGAGACTCTTCAGCCTGTGATCACCAGGGGAAGCGTACTGAATGCTTTTAAAATTTGGGCAGCACAGCTCCACAGCAGGGCTGAATTCCTCCCTACCACAGGTCCTTTGCTGTGGTCAGTGTCACTCCAGCTGGAGACATGACCCCTGGGGTCATGTGGGACTTGTCATTGTGAAGAACTAAAGAGGACAAGCTGCTAAGCTGGGGATGGCTTATTAGAGCAGCTTCTGCTTGAAAACCTGGGCTTCTCCTCCCTAATTACCTGCGAACCTACCTTCTCCCCTAACTCTGATCCCCCCGGGGGTGATCTGTCATTGCCTTTAATTGCCTCTTCCTATTCTCAGGGCTGACCTGTGGTGTGATTTTTAAGAGCCCTAGAAACATCTTCTGCTCCAAAGTTCTCTCCCCTCTGACTGATATCTTCAAGTTGGAATTCCACTTCAGATGTTCCACTGCTTGTGAGGCTTTGTTCTGTGTTAAAGTAGAAAATCTTCTGCCATGTCTGGGTTCATCTTTCGGGGCCTTGATGTCTGTAGAATAAGGGGGTTGGAGAAGACCTTATTCAATGCCTTCTCCTTTCCTAAAATGTATAACATGTGAAACTTTATTAGACCTTCTGACATAACTAAAACCTGAGTCCATAAGAGATAGGGGAGAAAGGTCTAAATTATGCTGTAGGTCAGAGATTAGCCAAGGATTGCCTTTTGGCTGATGAAAAGAGACAGTGATGTGGGGACTTGAGCCCCAAGAAGAAAAACCAGTAGCCCAACACGTAGTGCCAGGTGGTGGTCAGGATCACAGCGACTGGAGTGACTTTCCTTTTGTGTCTGAAATGGGCTCTGGTCACTATCATGGCTTTTACTGTCCTTTCCTTCTTACTAACACATGTTTTTTGGAGAGCCCATTTGTTAGTTTTTGGCTGCCCGGCAACCAAACTTGGAACTGATGGTGCATACAAGCTAGAGGGATTGGGGAAGAATTCTTTCTGGGGCTGTCACCAGTGCCCTGCTCACAATCTCTAGGTTCAGCAGTGGGAGTGGGGGAAGATCTCAGTGTCCAATGCCAGTAGTGTGGGTGGTATAAAGCCACAGCTCACTGTCTGTGTTTGAGGGCTGGTTTTGGATAATTTAAGTGTAAGGTGACTTTTGTACCTCCTGATGAAGATGTCCACCCAGTAGGCGCTCAGCAATATGAGCCTCCTGGGCTTGGAAGAGAGAGTTTGAAGACAGCCAATTGCATCAATCCAGAAGACAGACAGAAGGAGCCTCCTTTAGTTTAAGTCTGTATGTAGAAAGTCAAAGTGAGTGATCTGGGAATGTATTTAGGTCAGGATAACTTTGAAATTGGTCATTAAACAATATTGGTGGCTGGGCGCCCGTAGCTCAGTAGTTAGAGCACTGGCGATATACACCAAAGCTGGCGAAGCTGGCGGGTTTGAACCGGGCTGGGCCTGCTAAGCCACAATGATGATTGTAACAAAAAAGTAGCCAGGTATATAGGTGGTGGGCACCTATAGTCTCAGCTACTTGGGAAGCTGAGGCAAGAGAATTGCTTAAGCCCAAGAGTTTGAGGTTGCTGTGAGCTGTGCCTCTACTGAGGGTGACATAGTGAGACTCTGTCTCAAAACAACAACAACAAAAGAGCAATATTGGTTATGTGCTGATGTTTTTATGATGACAATTTTATAGGAAAAGTAGAAAGAATTGCATGGGAATTCAAAATAGTTGAATTATGATCACTGAAGCCTCCTGTCTCACTGTTTTTTTGAATCCACAGAAAACAAGAAAATTGCTTTTAATTTCAACTGCTTTCTATACAAGGCAGATTCTTTTATAGGCAAGTCCTGGTTTTCTTTTTGTCTCATGGGCAATCTGGGTTTTCAAGTTTTGAAGAAAACTCTAGGGAAAGCCACCTCACTCTGTTTCAGAAGTAATTTAATGATTCTTCCAGTTTCTGAATGGAGGGGAGGAGTGGAGAGGAGAAGGGAGACAGCATCCCGCAGTCCAGGCTGGAATGGAACACCAAGAGTGCTGGTGTGAGCAGACGTCTGTGCATAGTGAGCACAGGTCTGGGTTTGCTCCAGGGGCAGTGGGGGATGGAATGGAAACGGGTTGTACCCAAGGAGGAGCCCACAGAACAGCAGGAGAAAGAGAAGGCAGGGGAAGGGGAGAAGAGGGGCAGGAGGAGCCACTCGCCGCATCAGCCTGCGTGGGGGACGCCTCAGGGCTCTGCCCAGATCCTTTCTTCAGGGCTAAGGAGCTCATCTTCCCGGGGCTGGGAAGGCTGGTGGCCCAGGGCCCAGAGCTGAGTTTCCTCCCCGGGAGGCGGTCATTTCGGCAGCACTTCCCGAGCGCAGACCATGTCCAAAGATGGATGTGGAGGTGGAAAGCTCAGGCCTGTAAAGGCATAAAGATATTAGAGTACACCCCAGTTTGGTGTAACTACAGTCATCCCAGCTCTGCAACTCCCAGAGGGTTGTCTTCGTGGTACCTGTTTGACATCGGAACCTCACAATCTGACTGATCTTCTTCCCAGTCTTCCTTCCTTTATTTCTTCACAGATGTTGCTCCTGGGAATATTCCTCAAATCCTGCACCCAGCGTTTATCTCATACTCTCCTTCAAGGGGAACCTGATGTGTGAAACCTCCAGGTTCCCTGAGAATTTGCAGAGACCTAGTAGAAAAGACCCACAATTTCACAGATTTTAGAGCTGATGAGAAGTCATCACAGCAATTTTATCTGGATCTAATGAGAATAGTAGGAGACCCAGGTGATGTTAATTACTTACATAACTCTGTTAATATTGTGTTTTTTTCCAGACAGTGTTTGGCATTAGCCCCAAATGTCTGTAGGCAATGTATCCTATACTTACTCTCAAATTTGCTTGTAGCAATGTTCTGGAATCCTTTACAATATAGCCACTAAATCATGGTGGTAGGCTCGGATTTAAAAAAAAAATTACAGGTCTGTTTTCTTGAAGGAGAATCTTGGCTTGTATCTTGCATAATAAAATTAAAGTATTCAGAGAATGGCATCAAGTTTAATTTGGAGCCATAACTTTTTGGGCATTGAGTATAGAGAAAGAACGTAACAAGGGGCAACACTCATGTCTTATTTGAAAAGTGGGGTTTGGGCTCCTAAAAAAACAGAAGGGAATTTGACATCAGAGAAAAATATGCTCCTTTATGAATGCTTTTTCTTTTTCTTATCTTGTATTGGTATTCTTGAATCAAAAAAAAAAAAAAAAAAAAAAAAAAATTGGAGCACATAAAGGCTGTAAGCTGTGCCCTTTGTATTATTGATTCTAACAAGGTCTGAATATGCTCTTACTATCAGAAGGGTGGGAAAGGAACATATAGTTCAAGGGGACAAAAGTTAATCTTTAACTTCTGTAAAATTGATCTCTTGCTATCAGTGTCTTTAAAAATGGGAGGTTCTGTTAAAATAATTTTTTTTATATTTAGTTTTTAAAAGGTTTTATTTGTAATTAGAAGGTACCAAGAAGTATTTAATCTTTAAAAACCTTATATTGGTCCATTATAAATATTAGTTAGGTGTTTTCTTTAATGAGCTCCACATGAATGTTTGTAAAACCATTCTTGTTTGTAAA
>CAUYPK010104871.1:0-86539 GCA_963574355.1 Loris lydekkerianus
AAATAGAGAAGTAGATGCCTGGAACAGAATAGAGAACCAAGAGATGAACCCAGCTACTTACTGTTATTTGATCTTTGACAAGCCAATTAAAAACATTCAGTGGGGAAAAGATTCCCTATTTAACAAATGGTGCTGGGTGAATTGGCTGGTGACCTGTAGAAGACTGAAACTGGACCCACACCTTTCACCATTAACTAAGATAGACTCTCACTGGATTAAAGATTTAAACTTAAGACATGAAACTATAAAAATACTAGAAGAGAGTGCAGGGAAAACTCTTGAATAAATCAGCCTGGGCAAATATTTTATGAGGAGGACCCCCTGGGCAATTGAAGCAGCATCAAAAATACACTACTGGGACCTGATCAAACTAAAAAGTTTCTGCACAGCCAAGAACACAATAAGTAAAGCAAGCAGACAGCCCTCAGAATGGGAGAAGATATTTGCAGGTTATGTCTCCAACAAAGTTTTAATAACCAGAATCCACAGAGAACGCAAACGTATAAACAAGAAAAGAACAAGTGATCCCATCGCAGGCTGGGCAAGGGACTTAAAGAGAAACTTCTCTGAAGAAGACAGGTGCACAGCCTATAGACATATGAAAAAATGCTTATCATCCTTAATCATCAGAAAAATGCAAATCAAAACTACTTTGAGATATCATCTAACTCCAGTAAGACTAGCCCACATCACAAAATCCCCAAACCAGAGATGTTGGCCTGGATGTGGAGAAAAGGTAACACTTCTACACTGCTGGGGGGAATGCAAACTAATATGTTCCTTTTGGAAAGATGTTTGGAGAACACTTAGAGATCTAAAAATAGATCTGCTAAGGCAGCACCTGTGGCTCAAAGGAGTAGGGCGCTGGCCCCATATACTGGAGGTGGCAGGTTCAAACTCAGCCCTGGCCAAAAACTTCAAAAAAAAGAAGAAAATAGACCTGACATTTGATCCTATAATTCCTCCACTAGTTATATTCCAGAAGACCAAAAATCACATTATAACAAAGATATTTGTACCAGAATGTTTATTGCAGCCCAGTTCATAATTGCTAAGTTATGGAAGAAGCCCAAGTGCCCATCAACCTACAAATGGATTAAGAAATTGTGGTATATGTACACCATGGAATATTATGCAGCCTTAAAGAAAGCTGAGATAGGAAGACTGCTTAAGCCTGGGAGGGTGCAGTGAGCTATGATCATGTCCTTGTGCTCCAGCCTGGGCAATAGAGCAAGGCCCTATCTCTAAAAAGAGAGAGAGAAAGAGAAATGTGTTAACTTTAGAAACTTAGCGAGGTAATACTGAATTTGGACTCCATCCAGGTACCTGATAGAGCAGCGAGAGAGAGCTGGCCAGTATCATAGAGAATATTTAATTTAACAGGGTGGCAACTTCCTGAGATATGCTAGGAAAGGCTTTCATAAATGCTTTTGTATCTTCCTTCCCTCCCCAGAACAAAATCCAAGGTATCGTCTTTGATTTTGTCACTCAACAAGCCTTTGACATTGTTATCATGATGCTCATCTGCCTTAACATGGTGACAATGATGGTGGAGACTGATACTCAGAGCAAGCAGATGGAGAACATCTTAAACTGGATAAACCTGGTCTTTGTTATCTTCTTCACTTGTGAGTGTGTGCTCAAAATGTTTGCCTTGAGACACTACTACTTTACCATTGGCTGGAACATCTTCGACTTCGTCGTAGTCATCCTCTCCATTGTGGGTGAGTGGGGTGGGGACAGTAGGGGAGGGAAAAGGACCTGACTGGCCTTGAGGATGAGACTTCCTTAGAGAGCAGAGAGGCACATAGGTCTGAAGTACAACTGGTCATCTCATAGTTTAAGCCCTGTGTGCCCCTAAGTTGTCTTGTGGGCCTGCTTAACAGGTTACAGAACAATGAGCTTCTTCTGAGTGTTTGTAGCAATAGCCTTGGACTGTAAATTCTGTGGCTCAGGAAAAGAAAAAGATATGATTTAGTCCTTGCTTTCAAAGAGTTCAAAGTCAAACAAAGAATATAAAAGAAAGCTGTCATTAAAAAATACAGCTACAAGCTGGGCACAGTGGCTCATGCCTCTAAACCAGCACTTTGACAGGCTGAGGCAGGAAGATCACTTGAGTCCAGGAGTTCAAGACCAACCTAGGGAACATATTGAGACCCCTGTCTGAATAAAAATTTAAAAATGAGCTGGGCATTAGTCCCAGCTACTTAGGAGGCTGAGGTGGAAGGATCCCAGGAGTTCAAGGGTGTGAACTGTAATTGAGCCATTGCACTACAGCCTCGGTGATAGAATGACTCCTTGCCTCTTAAAAAAATTATGTGTATAGATATAATAGAAATATAAAATGGAGAAAGGAATGATTGTTTGGTTAGATATTAATGAAATAATTTAGGAGGCTCTAGAGGCAACGGTTGTGGTAGGGCTGCTACTGAGGGCAGTGCTTATTTACTGGGATTTTACCTTGGGCCAGTTAGAGTTTAAGAGTTTCTTTGCCTGTGTTATCACCCTAAGATACCTTCGCTGTATAGATGTCCAAGGTCAGTCAACTAGGAGGTAGCAGAGGCAGAACTCAAGTTGATCTGAAAGTCCATATCTTTCACAGTATTAACTGTGTGCATTTTGCTCCATCTTAAAAACATGGTAAGGGTGTTGTCCTGCAGCAGGCAGAGGGAAGTGCCAGCCTATTGATTGCCCTCCCAAAACTTTTCTTTGCCTTCCTGAAAGGCATCTCAAACGGTCAAACTCTGTCTTGGTTCCAGGCAGATTTGACACATTTATACTAACAGAGAGAGTGTGCTCAAGACCCATGGGGACCAGCTCCCGAGCTCCACAGGCCAGACTGGAGTGGTGAGGTGGTGGCTATGGACACCAGAGACAAGTTGTCCTCCCTGGGCCAGTGCCACCCTGTAGTCCTGTCCTCCAGAACAGCATGTCCAAAAGTGTGTTGATAAGTGGAACACTAAGGCCATACATTTCTCCCTAAGAATCCCATGATGAAATTACTTCAGGTAACCCTGTGCATTAGATTTCTCTCTGGAGTCTACAGCCATACCACCCTGAACACGCCCGATCTCGTCTGATCTCAGAAGCTAAGCAGGGTTGGGCCTGGTTAGTACTTGGATGGGAGATTTCTTTCTGGAGCATCCTAAAGTCTACTGGAAGTCCTGCAGTAAAGAATTCTATTTAACCTGCCATCCCACTGTTATTCTTTGAATATACTTCATTTTGTATATTACTTGAATATACTTTATTCAAGTAATAAGAATGATATCTCACATTTTAACAGAATATACTATGTGCCAGTCACCATTCTAAGTGCTTTACACATGTTAATTCATACAATCCTCACAACAACCTTCTACGAATCATGAGAAACTGAGGTACAGGGAGATTACCGAGATACGTGGCTAGTAAGTGAGTGAGTGGAGGTTTAAGCCCAGCCCTTGCCTCCAGTCCATGCTCCTAACTCCTGACAAAACACACTTGGGGCGATGCTGCCCTTGTCTACTGTTCACAGACATTTTCTGTTCACTTATCATTGAGTGTGATAAAAAAAAAAATCCACAGACCAAGTCATGTCTCATATTCTTATAGATATATATATATAGAAAGAGAGAGGAAATTTGATAAAATCCTAGCTTCTATTAAATCTGTGTGTTAGTCAGGTACTGTGGTACATTTCTGTAATTCTAGATATTCAGGAGATCTGGGGCAGGTGGATAGCTGGAGCCCAGTAGTTCAAGATCAGCCTGGGCAATGTAGTGATACCCCAACTCAAAATATAAACAAAAACAGTAAGAGTCTGCAGGTTAGGCTCACAGTCATCTATTCTGTTTTTTTTCTCTCTGTTTGAAACACATAATTTCTTTCATTATAAGCATTCAGACTGGACAGAAGGCACTCAGTCTGCAAAGTCCTTTGAACTTAAAGTTTCCACAGTACCACATAAAAAAAGTAGAGAAAGGTATCTCCAATTTCAGTAACATAACTTCTTCTATTCCCCTTCTTAGGAATGTTCCTGGCTGATATAATAGAGAAATACTTTGTATCCCCAACCCTATTCCGAGTCATCCGATTGGCCCGAATTGGGCGCATCTTGCGTCTGATCAAAGGTGCCAAAGGGATTCGCACCCTGCTCTTTGCCTTAATGATGTCCTTGCCTGCCCTGTTCAACATTGGCCTTCTGCTCTTCCTGGTCATGTTCATCTTCTCCATCTTTGGGATGTCCAATTTTGCATATGTGAAGCACGAGGCTGGCATCGATGACATGTTCAACTTTGAGACGTTTGGCAACAGCATGATCTGCCTATTTCAGATCACAACTTCAGCTGGTTGGGATGGTCTGCTGCTGCCTATCCTAAACCGGCCTCCTGACTGCAGTTTAGATAAGGAACACCCAGGGAGTGGCTTTAAGGGAGACTGTGGGAACCCCTCAGTGGGCATCTTCTTCTTTGTAAGCTACATCATTATCTCCTTCCTAATTGTTGTGAACATGTACATTGCCATCATCTTGGAGAACTTCAGTGTAGCCACAGAGGAAAGCGCAGACCCTCTGAGTGAGGATGACTTTGAGACCTTCTATGAGATCTGGGAGAAGTTTGACCCTGATGCCACCCAATTCATTGAGTACTGTAAGCTGGCAGACTTTGCAGATGCCTTGGAGCATCCACTCCGCGTGCCCAAGCCCAACACAATTGAGCTCATCGCCATGGATCTGCCAATGGTGAGTGGGGATCGCATCCACTGCTTGGACATCCTTTTTGCCTTCACCAAGCGGGTCCTGGGAGATAGTGGGGAACTGGACATTCTGCGGCAGCAGATGGAAGAGCGGTTCGTGGCATCTAATCCTTCCAAAGTGTCTTACGAGCCAATCACGACCACACTGCGGCGTAAGCAGGAGGAAGTATCTGCAGTGGTCCTGCAGCGCGCCTACCGGGGACATTTGGCAAGGCGGGGCTTCATCTACAAAAAGACAACTTCCAATAAGCTGGAGAATGGAGGTGCACACCGGGAGAAAAAGGAGAGCACCCCGTCCACAGCCTCCCTCCCGTCCTATGACAGTGTGACTAAACCTGAAAAGGAGAAGCAGCAGCGGGCAGAGGAAGGAAGAAGGGAAAGAGCCAAAAGACAAAAAGAGGTCAGAGAATCCAAGTGTTAGAGGAGAGCAAAAATTAAATATTATACAGATTTAAAACTTGCAAGTGAAAGATTGTTTACAAACTTCCTGAATATTATCAATGCAGAACAGCTGTGGAGACACTTTAACCTGAAGATCTATACCAAATGTAGTCTGCTTATCATGTAACACACACGGTTGCATCTTGAGCAGTGACCTGCCAAGGGCAAAAGACCCTGCTCCCCGGACTCACAGATTTTCTAATGCTTGGGCAGGTGGTTACTGCATGTTCCACATCAGTCACTTAGGACAAAACTAAAAAACAGGATACAAAAACAGAGGAGAGGCTGCCGGGACCAGCATATTTCCGTTGCAGCCAAGTGGATTTTATTTTTTCATTTTATTGATTCTCAGAAGCAGAAAGCATCACTTTAAAACTTTGTTTGTTCATGCAAACTATATTTGCATTCTTACATTAGTTAAGCTAAGCAGCAAAAAGAAAAACACACACACACACACACATTTAGCCCATGTCATTTAATTGTCAGTTTCTTTGACATAAACAGCATCTTCTCCACATGGGCTTCACATGGTTTGGAGATGGGTGGGGGAAAACAATCAGGTTTCTTCAGGCTGAGGAGGACTTGCTCAGGCCAATTCCAAACATTGTGCTCGTTCAATGCGTAGAAATGATTTGCATGATGGCATGCCGTGATCAGAAGTCATGCATGAGATCCATACACCACAGGACACTACTAATCCTGTCCCTGCATTGGCTCAGACTTTGGACAGGACCAGCCCTGCACCGCTCACTGTATTTGGAGAAAATGGTAAGAGTTCCATACCGGCTACAATTTTATGAGTTCTTTAAAGTCTTTCATATACCTTCTGGGTAGAGAAACAAAAACCTGTTTCCCTACCAGAGCACTACCATCACCAACAACAAAAAACAAACCCCATCCAACAAGCAGATGGATCCGTTGCGTGTATCTGTTTAACAGACATCTCTAACACACAGCCATTGTTGCACACTTTGCAAGGTGAACTGTTTAATGCTGCTCTGTGTCCAGTACATGGGGGAGACTTTGATCCCGAATGGCTTGTACTATTAATGTCACTATAAAACCAAATCCTAGGGCTAAAAAAAAGTTCATTTGTATCTTGCAATATTTTTGATGATTGTTAAGCCTTCATACTGGAGAACTGACACTTATTTGGGGTAGAGATAAAAGTGCTATTCTAAGTAGCATGTTATCTCTAGGGGGCAATTTAGAGAACTTAAAATGACCTTTCATTTGGAGTTATGGGGTGCCCACTTCATTTAGTATCATGTCCTCTGCATTGTGGCTTTCTCCACGCTTGGGTCAATATGGAGAGGGGTTCAGATATTCTGAACTGACCTTTCTCTTTTGTGGAGGGGTTGTCGCAGGCTTATACACTGCATGATTCCTCCTGCCTCCATCACATTTGTTCACCAAGTGGAGCTTCCCTTACTCACAGAGGTGGGTGAGGGCAGCAACATTGGGGTTATGGCTGTGATTTATTTCATTTATTATTAGAATAATAGTCACTGGTGAGAACTAAGGTAGAGATGAAGCCGCCTCTGAACTAAGCCCACCTGGTTTCTTTACTGCACTGAGAAAGCAATTTAATATTCTTTATGATGTTCCAGCTTCCCCCAGCGCATTCCTTTGCATCTGGTTTTGCTGTCTGCTTAGTGACCTGCCCATCGTCATTGGAGGGTGGCTTCTAGGGGAGTGTCATATCTTCCATTCCATCCCCTGCTTTACGGAAGACAGTTTTTCAGGGGGTTCTCATCTGATGATTAGATTTCAAAGCCAAGATGCTGCAGTTGAATGTGTCAGGAAGTCTATATGAAGAATGAGGAGACACTTTAACATGGGAACCAAATCAAACTAAATTCTTCCTGAACCATATATGGGGGGCGGGGGGCAAACCGTAATCAGACACACCGATCTGCCTTGCAGTAGATTCACTTTGGAGGTGTTTTCACGGTCCACTTGACTAGTTTTGCATAGAACAAACCACAGCAAGTCAATAAGTAGAGCTTTCTAGCTTGTTGGACCATTAGAAACTCTGTCCAGCTCTCTTAAGCCTGCTTCTGCAGCATCCTCTGTAGAATTTTGTACTACACCCGATGCCAGATTGGGAAGGCATTTATTTCGGTGACCCTGCTAACTGCTAGGATGAATGTATAGTAACATGTACAGGCTACATTGTAAACAGCACAAAACAGAAGCTGACATGTGGTTATTCTTTTTAAGAAAATTATAAATACTGTAATATATAATTTTATTTTATTGGCATGCCTTTTTGTAAATACAAATTATTAACTTACTAAATAGGAAATGGCTTCTGGCTTATGCCATTGTCATGTTTATTTTTATTTTTTATACTTTTCTTTCTTCTTAGAACTTAGATGCTGTCAGCCACTGTACATCCCCAAACCAGACAGACAGACAAAAAATTTTTTATTGCTAATGGTCTTTTCCAAAACAAAATATATATATATTTTTGTTCCAATGTGCAATAAATTCTAACCACTTCTATGCAAGATTTGGCTAAACTTAATCATTGTTCTTAGGCCTTGAGATGGGCAGCAGAGCTGTAAGATCCCATGGGGTACACCCACTGCTCACGCTAGCAATGTCATCAAGCTGCGAGAGCATACTGATGGGACTTTTCTTGAGACCTGACTTGTTCCCTTCCCCAGCTCCTGATCCCAGCCCAGAAAGCTGTCTCTTCAGTAACACATGGGCCTTGGTATCTGGCATCCATCAGCCAGCCTCATAGGAAAGAAGCCACCTCCGCTCTGTTTAAAGTTTCATTTTTAAGGGGGGGAAACACTTTTCCCACTTTCATATCCCACACACCCTTGTCCCTCCATCCACCTGCTTACTCATTCAGTCTCTCACTGACCTATCCTGCTCCACACCTCTTCCATAGTAAGTGACACCATCACCAGCAGTTTACACCCGCAGTTAACAGGCATTGAATTGAAAGAATCAGTGATGATGTTTCTGCATGTCTTCACTGAGTAAGCGGCAACGCTTTGCCAAATATTAACGAAGCCAATCAAAAAGCTGCAGCAGCCACAGTATCACTGCACATATATATATATAGATATATAAATAGAATATAAATATTTATTTTTTGTAGCCAGGTCCTTGGTGCAGTATTTATACTCCTCAATCCACCTTAAAAAAAAAAATGGACAAAAAGTAAAAAGTCGTGATGCTGTTAATTTAAAATGCAGAGCCAAAGCCACGAGCAGCAGCCAATACAGTTGCTGGTTTGTGTGTGCAAAACACTTTACCCTCTTCTTCCCTTAACCTCCTTCTTGCTTAGGATGAGGAGAGTCCGTAATTTAAAGCAGAGGGTGAGAGCAGGAAAAACTTGCCAAGTCAACGTGACCTACTCTCAATTCTTCCTAAATGAGCCACTTTTGGCATCAGAAGTTGACTGGGAAGAGATAACAGAAACTACCAGTCAAAGCTCCTGGAGTGAGCGCGCCCAGAGTTCTTTTATTTTTTGCCGCAACCAATATAAACCTGTAAAAGACCAATAGTGAAGATTAGTATATTACGAATGCATGGAGGCTAACGCTGCCCTACATGAGACCTGATGAAAAGTACATCACTACTCCAAACTAATAGGAAACAAAATAAAAATGACCCTTTTTACTGTACAAGGGAAGCCTGTCTTGGTGTGTGTTTGTTGCTTGACTATCCCAATTCTTGAGTCCTAGGAGGGATCTGGGCATTGGGACCTTAGTACATTTGGGGAAAGCAGGGGTGTAGACGAGAGAGAAATCAGAGGGTCTCTCACAAAGGTCCAGCTGAGAAGGACAGACCAGAGAGAAAAGCAAGGTCCTGACCCCCCAGGTCCCCAATCACCCATTGCACATGGCATCCCCTCCCCCCAACCACCAGCTGGTGCTTAAAGGCCCTTAAAGCCCTTCCTCACATAATCCACCTGGCAGAGCCCCCAGAGATAATGTCAGCCAACCCAGCTGGACTGGCCTTACTGCTGCCTTTTTCACCAATATGTTTAAAAAACTACCCTCATGCCCCAAAGCTAGGGCAAGCACGATGCCCAACAACCTCCACTCTGCTAGCTAGCGCTGGGCCCTCCCTCCATCGCCCCACAAACCAGCAGACCAGGGGTGGTCTCCTTCACATTTGTGCAGGGGAAGGGCCCCCTCCCTTTCCTTCTCTCCCTTTCCCACTTTGGGGACATCCCTCTCTAGGCCTAGGCCATGTCTCCTGGTTCAGGAACACTCTCTCAGGAGGATCTTGAAGTGCCCACTCTTGTCGGCTCCAGTAACTCCACTCTGGAGAGAGATGGCTGGTAGGTCAGTCCCCATCCCCCCTCGGCCCCTGGCCTCCAGGCCTGCTGTGGAGGTGAAATTGCCATGGTTGTGACTTTGTGACTTTAGTCCTGGGCATCTTTAATGATGCCTCTTTGTTTTTCCCAGATGTTGCCCAAAGTTTTGCAAAAAGCTTCGTTCATTTTCAGGTACCCCCACCCCCTAAAGAGTCGGCTACAACTAGCCAGCCAGGGGGACATCAGGAAAGAAGAGAAAGTCTGGGTTGGGAGGGGGCCAAGGTTTGCAACAGAGTTCATGTTGTTCAGCTCTGTGCTTTCTTGGATTCCCTTCCCAAGATTACCAAGACTCTTCTCCATTAAACTGCTCCTGAGGCATCCCCTCTCACTGTCCCCACTGCTATTTGCTGTACATAGAGGCTAAGTGGGGAGGGGTGGCGGGCGTGCACATGTGATGTGTGTGAAGAATGTATATAGGTAAAGGGGAGTGTGGTCCAGTGATTCCAGAAAAGGGACAGAACTCCTGTGTTCTATCCCCTAAGTTGATCACTGGCTCACTGTGTGGCCTTGGGCAAGTCACTTAGCCTCTCTGTGCCTCAGTTTCCCCATCTGTAAAATGGGGATAATAATACTGACCTACCTCACAGGGGTGTTGTGAGGCTTTAACTAAATGTTTTGTAAAGTGTTTTGAGATACAGAGGCAAAGGCACTAGGGAAGGGCAAAGTATTATTTGGACTTAAGGAAGCTGAAATGGTACCATAAATGCTGCTATTCTGAGAGCCATTTTAAACTGCACTGCTCCAACCACCCCCGCTTCTCATCACCAGGACAGCAGGTCGAGAAAACGTCTTTCCTTTCACTTGCTTCTGGGGTTTGTGATTATTCTAGACAATTTCTTTCCCTTGCTGTATCTCCTCCCCTCACCCCCTCGACTTGTTTCTTGTTCTGTTTATGCGGAAATGGCAGAAATGCTTGAGAAATGAGAATGTATTAAGTGGATTGGAAGTTTATAGTATGAGATTTCAATTTTACTTTGTACTGTACATCTTTTTACTTTAGAATTTGCAATAAAGGGTTACGTCAATCTTGTTTTCAACTCTCCTCTTGTTTTGGCCTGTCATTCTGTCACTGCTCTCATTCTGAAGCCCCTTGAACAGGGGAAACCGGTGTCAAGCACTCCCACCTCCCAGGACTCCACAGCTCTCATCGAAGGTCCCCTGTGGCAGACAGTCTGTGAGGGCTCATGAGGCTCAACCAGGCAGTGCCCCAACCACTGGGTGGTACTGTGGGAAAGGTTTTAGGGCTTCACTTAGAACTTCAGACTCTTTGCCTGAATGGGCGGGCACACTGGAGACAGTGCCCTGCCCAAGAGCACTTCCAGCAGCGCCCCAGTGTAAACCCGAGGGGGAGCTGCACATCTTGTTCTGGTCCCCATCACGTTTCTCAGGCCCAGTCTCCGCTTCCTTTAATGACTCTGCGTTCAAAAACCTGACTATGCCGTGACTAGATTCCGTATGTGTGACAGGGACGCCTTTCTATTGGGCTTGGAAGAGTCTAGCAAATAACGTATGAAGGGTAACAGCTGACCACAGGGCCTGGCACTCAATGAATGCCCAATAAATGGTAGTTCTTAGTGGCGGAATAATCGCAAAGTAAAAGGAACTTTGCTGACGAAAACTGTAAGGTCTGCCTCCCTGCATCGGCCCCTCCTCTTCCATAGGCTTCCTCACTGGCTATGCCGCTCATCGCCAACAAACTAACAAACCGACCGCTCCCTTTCGGCATTTAACTTTTATAATCCGTCCAAAGCAGCACTCCACCGGGATTGTGCTCCCATTTTACAGTGGAACGCATCGAGTTAAGAGGGAATCTGGCGCACCTACAGCCCAGGCCGGGACGCAAGCTGCTCTTTAATCAAAAGCGGCTTTGTTTCCCCCAGCCCTGGGCCTCGGCGGGCCCAACTCGGGGAGTAGCGGGCGGGTCGCCGTCGCCGCCAGTGATCCACAGCGTGAGCACGACCAGCAGCGCCCCGGTGCCCAGCGCTCCCACGAAGCCGGTGAGGAGGCCGAGCGCCAGCGGCCCGGCCCAGCCGGTGGGGCTCCGCTCGTACGGGGGCTGGGGCAGGCGTTCCACGATCAGCTCCAGCTCGTCCCAGTTCAGCGCGGGGGCCGAGGCGCGCCGGGGGCGCGGGACCGGGGCAGGGGGCGCCGCGGGTGCGGCGGCGCCGGGCGGCTGCAAGTAGCGCTGCCCTGACTTGCGCAGCTGCAGCGTCGCCTGCTGGTGAAGGTTCTTGCCCAGCTCCCTGGCCACGTCCGGGCGGCCGCTGCGCCGCAGGGCCCGGGCCACGCGGTCCCAAGACAGAGACGAGGCCCGGGCAGCCAGCCAGGCCGCCAGCGCTTCCCGACAGCCGTCGGAGACCTCCCCGGGCTCGGACGACCAGCCCCTAGTGTCCTCCGTCGGGCCCTCAGCCGCTTCCCGCCGCCGCCGCCACCGCCGGCCTGGCGACGCCGACGTGGCCCGCCGTGGCTCCGGCTGCGCCAGCCGGTCCTCGGAGAGCCGGGCGAGCTCGGCCTCCAAGTCGGGCGCCGAGGCCTCCAGGAGTGACCGGAAGTGGTCGCACTCCTCCGGAGTCAGCAGCTCCGCCAGACGGACGGCCGCGTGCGGGCCCATGGCGTCCTCGGCCCCCACCGGCCCCGGCGTCCAGGCCCACAGCGCCAGGACCAAGGCACCCGCCAGAGCCCGCGCAGCCATCGCCGGGCGGGAACGTGGAGCAAGGGCTGTGCGGGAGGAGCTTTGCGGGACTGTTCCGAACGCCCGCGGCGATTGTGGGCGGGGCGGCGTGGAACGTTCTGGGACTGGGACTGAGTGCCAAGAGGGAGGTCCCAACACACGGAAGCGGGAATCAGATTTTAAACACTTGGGGGCTGGGCGAGGGGCTCCAACACGTCCAATTTGTAGGAGGGTTTCAATGAAACTCAGGAACTAGAGCGAGAGGATTTGCTACGTCCAGGAGTGGGTCACCCCTATCGCCCCCAGAAGGCTAGGATTCTCATATTGATGCGCCTGCCCTAGGCCTCCTGGTTGCCCCTTAATACCTTAAACTTGGCAAGTCCCCACATCTCTTCTAATTTACCGCCTGACCCCTCCCTCTGCTCCGGAAGTCCTAGACCCCCCTTGCTTTCCATTATCTCCGATATACCTTTCCTAAATTCTCATTACCTACCAAACACTAAATATTTGGTATTTAGTAAATGACTTCATCCAACTTTCTGTTCTTCCACCCCTGCACTAGGCCAAACCTCTCGTCTGGATAAGGTTAGCACCTCATCTAGTCCCCATCCCACCCACACACACCAGGGCCCTGCTTACCTAAATTTGTTGCATTTCCCCCAGGCTTGCACTGGCTGCATGGACCATGCCTTCCAGGTGCCTCAGGGAAGCCCTGCTAACTCGGGGAAACTACTTAGCCATGGCTCCATTAGCGAGGGATCCTCCTAATGTGGGACTCCCCCCACAGCACCCTGCAGCTCTATCATATTACTGTCTCTCCCATTAGAGTGTAAGGTTCATTTCTCTCCTCATGCATACTAAGTGTTCAGTAAAGACTTAAAATAGGGTTTCACCATGTGGCCCTCAACAGAGTGCTATGGCGTCATAGCTCACAGCAACCTCAAACTCTTGGGCTCATGCTATCCTTTTGCCTCATCCTCCGGAGTAGCTGGGCCTACAGGTCCTGCAACTACAACCAGCTATTTTTTTTCTTTTTTTAGTAGAGACTGGATCTCAGTCTTGCTCAGGCTGGTCTCCAACTCCTAAGCTCCAGGGATCATCCCAATTTGGCCTCCCAGAGTGCTATGATTACAGATGTGAGCCAGGTAAAGATTTGTTGAATCAATGTGTGAACTCTTAATTTGCAAATCAGCCAGCCCTTCAGGAAGGCTTCATTGTGGAGCTCCAGCTCCTAACATGGCATGGCTCCACCAAGAGTGCGATACAAGTGTAACTAACTAGCTCTGTTCAACAAGATCTCCTGCAGGGTCAGTCAGCAAACATAGGAGCCCTTCCACACCCCTCAATGAAAGAGGCTTCAGCTCTGAGCCTCTGAGAATTCAGAATTGCAAGCAGGTTCCCTATCCAGAGGCTTTTCACCCTGCAGCCTCAGCGCTTAGTTCTTGGTAGGCACTCACTGTGCCAGAGCAAATAAGGGGAGTCCCAGGATGACTTTTTACTGAAGGAATAGCAACATGGACAAGGCCCCATGCAGACCTTGGTACCCCAGTATTTCTCATAGGGCTCCCCACATCCCACTGCCCCCAAGAAATCCTCTGGAAACCACATTTCGCTTTAATACTGTGTAATATTTTCTTTTAAAATACAGTCTCTTCTGAGGTAGACCATAACTGCAGAGCATCATCAGACAGGAGATAAATATGTCCATGTACAACACGTAGCAAAATGAGGTAGAAATGGTTAGAACTGGATAACAGGATCCCAACCCCAATCTGGATAGAGGAAGGAGAGGGCCAGCTTGCCAAGTCTGCCCTCCCCCACACGCTGCCCCTGGATTCTTTGGTATGCCCCCCCAACATTGCCAGAGCTGGACCTGCCCTCCCATTACCTGCCCCAGTGCCTATGAGGTAGGTGCCAGTAGACTGGGGGCCATCTCCTTGTGCAAAGTTCCCCAAGCCTGGGAAACAGAAAAGCCCAGTAGAGGAAGTGGTGGGGCCCCAGTCAGAGCTGCCTGCCCCTTGATGGGAAGGCTGGGATCCCAACCCCATTTCCCTGACACCCTCCACCCCTCCCTCCACATACAGACACCTGAGAACCCCCTCACTCCATGCTCCCTCTGAGGGTCTTTCACCACCAAGACCCTGTAGCCTACTGCTTCTGAGGGACCAAAGCCCTGTGATAAGCTGGCTCCAAGGAGAGGGTCAGAGATAGACCAAGGGGGAAAGGGGGGGAAACAGAGCAGCTTTCCTGTTAGTATGTCTAGGCCAGCACAGGCCCTGAGCACCTTGGCACCTGAAATGTCCCCCTTGAAACACCTCCCCCTCCCCTGCCTTGCAGGGGTAGGAAGTGGTACAGACTCTAGGAAATGTAGGGGCAGGCAGGGAATGGGAAGGGAAGCCAAGGTAGGATAGAGAAAAGGAGGCAGGGAGGCTGTTCCCCTCCTTTGGACCAAAGATCCAATCTGTGATCAGGGCTAGATAGGAAACTGAACTGCTAAAGCACTATCAAGGGAAAACTGGTGGGAAGAGGAAGTGTTCCTAGCCTGGTAGAAAGTGTGGGTAAGGGCTTCAGGCATAGGACTCTAGGGAAAACCAGGAAGGCTCCACAGACAGACCCTTCTCCTGTGAGGGATGCCCAGCCCTCCTCAGAGCCTCCCAGCAGGGAAGTTAACTGAGGTCTAGCAGCTGATTTTATGCCCAACCAGACTTGTGGCCAGACTGTCTTTCCAGATGGGATCCCTTTAGCATAAATTATTGGGGATCTCTGCCAAGGCAGGGACCAGGTAAGGTGACCACTATGCTGGGGTCACCTTCCCATTTGCCGAAGGCCTATGTTTGGTCTGGGTCAGGAAGTGAGCAAGGGCATCCCAACTCTGGATAACTCTTCCACCGAAAACACTAAGCTGAGGGGTGGGGCCCAGAGGGAGAGCAGCATGAAGGGGGAAAGACCTACCCCCTCTCTCAAATCCCACACCCCTGCCTACAACCTCAGACCTGGGGAGGAAGCCCTTAGAAATACATTCTGCTTCTGTCCCAGGAATAGCTGGGGTTTGAATGAGGCCTCTGGGTCTTCCTCTCCCCTTCCGTACAAGTCTCACTTTCTGAATCTTCTGGGAGAATTTACTCTCCAAGGTGGGGGTGAAGTGGGGGGAACCCCAGGAGAACAGCTAAAGCCTAACATTCTTTCTAAGATCAGTTTCTTCCTGAGTTGTCAAATGAAAAACAAAACAAAAACCCCCAGCAAATTCTACACAATCTTCAAAAATAAGAGGCCTAAAATATTAAACAAGCTACATTTCTGGGACTTCCCTCAAAAACAAACCCCAGAACCCCTTCTTTGGGTTTCTTCTTGCTTGACCCTACCCCCAACACCCACATTTTAGCTGGGTGAGGAACTACCAGGTGGAAAGGAACCCCCTGCTCCCCTCCTCTTCAGTCCCTGGGCCTCCAGGTCTCCTGAAAAGGGACACTGCTAAATAAGAAGGATAGAAGGCGGGAAGAGGCGTGAAAGCACAGGGCGCTGGGGAGCAAGGGATTGGGATAGAAGCACAGAGGCGATGCATGAAGAAATGCGCGAGGACGTAGCAAAAGATAAACAGGGTGGGGATGGGGGTGGCAGTGCTAAGCAGAGAAAAGCAAGCTAATACAGAGAAAACGGTGGGAAGAGAGGGAAGGAGGAGGCTGCCATTCAGATCGAGGAGACAACAGAATTGTGGCAAGAGAGCAGGAGTTCCTGAGGCTCCGGTGCCAGCCCATGCCAGGACTGCCCCGTCTGCCGGGCGGAGATGGCGAGCTTCTCGTCCACAATAAATAGGAAAAACCTGAGTACACGGCGCATATGGCATGTATCTGCCTGGCAGAAGCCTTTTCCCTCCCACGAAAAAACATCCACGGGCAGAGCCCTCCCGTCCCCCACCCCACATTCACCACTCCGGCACCTCCCAGCCGGGTTTGGTCGATGACATCCCTCCCAAGCGGAAGAAGCAGGAAGGGAGGAGCTCCCGCACCTCCCCAGCGCGCCATCAGTGTCCAGAGCCGTACATTTTGTCCCATTCCACGAACGAGTCCAACTCCTTGGGGGAGGCCCTGGGGCCCACCTTGGCTACCGCCGCCTCTAAGTCCTTGTAAGAGAGGGGTCGCTGCAGCCCCGGGAGGCCCGCCCCGGCCGCTGCCTGCTGGCATAGCTGCCCCAGTTCGCCCCCAGAGAAACCCTGGGTCGCCTGCACCAGGGCCGCGAGCTCCAGCTCGCTGAACACGCAGCCTTGCTGGGCCAGCGCCCGCTGCAGAATCTGCCCGCGGGCCGGGCTGTCGGGGAGCGCCACATAGAAGCGAAGAGCGAAGCGCCGGCGGGTCGCCTCGTCCAGAGCCGCGGGCCGCGATGTGGTGCCCACGACCAGCACGCCTTCAGCCCCTGCGCCGCAGCTGCCGTCCAAGCAGGTCAGGAGCTGTAGATGCAGCGAGCCGCCGGCAGCCGTGCCATCGTCCCGGGCCGAGAGCAGAACGTCCAGCTCACTGACTAGAAGCACCGCGGGCGGGCGGCAGCGCGCAGCCGCGAAGGCGGCCTGAAGGAGTCGCGCGCCCTCGGCGGCGCCTGGCGCAGCCAGTGTCGCGCCGCGCAGGCGCAGCAGCGTGGCGCCCAGCTGCGTGGCCAGGCAGCGGCCCAGCAGCGTCTTGCCCGCACCGCGCGGTCCAAAGAGCAGGATGGTCCGCGGCGGGCGCAGGCTGCCGGGGTAGGCGGGCGGCCTTAGCAGGGGCCACACCAGCTTCTCTTCCAGCGCTGCCTTGAGCGCGCGTTGGCCTGCCACATCTGCCCACTGCACCGGAGGCCCGCAGTCCACCATCTTGCTAGTCACCAGCTCCAGGGGCCCCGGGTCCACACCTTTGGGAGGCTCCCCTGACGGCACCGCGAAGCCCCCACGGGAAGCCGGCACGGGGCCCCGCTCCGGAAACTTTTCGAAGGGCTCGAGTTGTGGGCCGTAGACGGGGGAGCCCAAACCCTTGAAGGGGACGCCGCTGCCGTACTTGCCCGATGCCTCCTCTGCGGCTCCCAGCTGCTTGGCCCGGAACCCGTTGCCCGGACACTCGCCGTTGTCTCCGGTGGGATAGGCGCCGTCGGCCGCGGCCTTGGCGGGCTCGTAAACGTACTTGCGGTAGCGGCCCTCTGCGCCCTCGTCGGTGGCTTTGCGCTTCAGCGACGCCCCGGCTTCCGCGCCCGGAGCGGCCGTCTGGAAGCTGTAGGAGGTGGGCGCCGGCCGCGGCGGGGCGGGCGTGGGCAGGGCCAGGGGCGTAGGTGCTGGCAGGCCCGAGGTCAGGTAGGGGGCTGGGCCGGGGCCCGGGGGCGCTGGAAGGGTGCCGTAGCCCGGCTGTGAGGCGTAGCCCCCCGCAGGGTAGTTGTACAGAGGCCCCGAGGGGCCGTACCCCGGCGGCGGCGGCGGGGGCAGCGCGGCACCGGGCTGTGCGCAATAGCCCTGCGCCAGATACCCTCCTCCGTAGCCCGCTGCGTACTCTGGCGCCGCCGACGGGCCCCCGCACGCATTGCCGGCGTAGAGGGGTTCAGGCAGGTTCCCGGCTAAGCCCGGCGAGCCCCCGAGACCCCCGGAACCACCCCCAGTGCCCGACTTGGTTCCCGCGAGGCCCTCGTGAAGTGAAGCCAAGGGATAAGCTGGCTCTGGCCCTGGCCAGGGCTCGGGGTCCCCCTTGGCGCCGTTGAGGAAGGTGGCGTCGCCGTAGCCGCCTAGGGCGGGGCGCTCGTAGGGCGAGTCTAGGACCCCCGAGTACTTCTCTGCGTAGCGCTTGAGTAGGTTGGAGGCAGTAAGGGCGGAGATGTCGTCGTGTGCCCAAGCGTAGTGGCAGCGCTGGCGACCCCCAGGGGGCAACTCCAGCTTGTGCGCCGGCGACGGGGTGGTAGAGGAGACGTCCAAGTGCTGCTCTGGCCACTGGTTGAGGGGCTGGGCGTGTTCCGGTGTCCAGTGCATCTTCGACAGAGCTGCAGGCAAGAGGGAGGAGCAGCTGGTGAGGTCCTGCACGGCCCCTGAGGACCCACCGCCAGACCGCCAGACGTGGCCATAGGCCAGTCGGCTTAGACTGTAGCTTAGGACAGGCTGGTTTTCCAGACTCCCTCCATCTGCTGTCCCAGTCTGTTGGGGCCCTCCTTCTAGACACCAAATACCTTTTATGTCCCAGAATTAAAGTTATCTGAAAATATTTTTCCTCAGAGCCGAGTGGGATCTGGAAATGACATGGTTGACCCTAACTGCACCTTGTCGCAGTGGTTATCATTTTGTCCTAGGTGCACCAGCCGTGCCCCATGTAGGACACACAGTCCTTACTCGCAGACGTGATGAAGTGAAGGATCAGGTAATGGCTGGGTCGCCCCAGCTCCGGGCATACTCAAACTCAGGTGAGGCTTGTTCAGGAACATATGTGCAGCTCACCTACTGTGTGCTGGCCACTACAGAGGCCCTAGGGTTATATAAGGATGACTGAGGGCTGCCTGGGAGCCCTAAATCACAAATTTGTCTCTGAACTTCCCAAAGAGATGTGGTCATACTCACTTTGCAAAGTAAGAATCACCATCACTCAAAAGAAGCAAAAATACTCCTGGCCTACTGGCCCAGCAGTTCCATATTTCCAAATGCTCTGTTAACCTCAGCCTTCCCTGAAATTTCAAGGCCCCTTTTGGGCCTGAGATCAGAGATTGGGGGTGAAGTGGTAGTGCCTTTTCATTCCTGGGAAACTTCACTGGCTAACCCAGAAGCATTAACTTCTTTCCATTTGGTTTTTTTTAGACCCTGCCTGATGAAGTACTGAACGCCTGGGTTACCAACCCAACTGTAGGTAATGGCTGTGTGCCCAGGGCAGGTGCTGCCACCCGCCTCATTCCCAGTATATCTCACCATAGTACAAAAGTATTACATAGAACAGATCATATTCTGGAAAAAGATGGGGGAAAGTTAGTACACAACAACACACATCACAGAAACTAAATCACAAATTTGTCTCTGTACTTCCCAAAGAGATGTGATCGCACTCACTTTGCAAAGTAAGAATCACCATTACTCAAAAGAAGCAAAAATGTTCCCGGCTTAGAGATCATAGAACTTTCTTTCATGGGCCTTGGGTAGCGAATCTGTGAAATGTAATAAACAATGTCCTTCTTAATTAAAAAATGTCCTTCTTGACATCTGTGTTGTAAACACTGCAGAAAGGTTCCATGGCTGTTTCTTACAGGCATGAGCCAAACGCTCTGGTGAAAAGGATTTGGGGCCTAAGAACTAGCATTATCCAGGCATATCACTCCAAATGGGCTGGCCTAATCCTAGGATAAAATCTCAGGCAAAATGGCCCCATGGCATACCAAGAGACAGTTTTTGCTGATGATTAAATCATTTCTCAACCCTAAGTTTTGATAAGTTATTTGGCAGGTTCATATATTCTCATAAGCTCAATATTGTTTCTTCTTATTGAGCAAATCCTAAGGTTTTCTAGACATGAGGGTAGATCAGAAGGTGAATAGGATAGTCAGGTGCCACAGACAGACGATGTCCTCTGTGAGAAATCAGAGGTTTGTGCCAGTGGCTCTGGGACTCAGGGAAATTCTCACATCTGGTTGAGAAGACCTCACCAAGGAGGTGGTATCTTTACTGGACCAAGTTGACCAGACAGGCTGTGGACCAGGTCATTCAAGATCAAAGGAATAGCACCTTTACAGGTGTAAAGGACAATACTTCCAGAAAGCCTGGGCCATGGCCAGCTCAAATCCTCTATTCCTTTCCTCAAGGAACTTTACTGCCACCTTCTGGAAAACCCACAAATTGACAAATCTACAATGCCTAAATGTGTGATTTCTGCGCCCTTAGAAGTAGGGCCCTTGTGCAGTGCACAATCTATACACTGTGAGTCCATAGACAGCACCAAGAAATGCTGGGTCACTAGAGCCTTGAAATGGGATGTAAGTGGGGGTAGTGCTGAAGTGGCTATAATTAATCAAGTCTTTTAAGTTCTCCACAGTTGGCCTTATCTCAGCAGCTTGTTGACAACACCCTCACCTCTGTTGATTCTCACGCCTTCCTATGACTATGACCTGACTTCAATGAAAGAAGACAGTCTTTGAAAATAAAACTATAATAGAACCTCCACAGTTGACCACCTCCCTACATAGACTGCTTCCTTAAGTTGACTGAATTTCTGTAAACAGGACATGCACTTCATGTACATATCAGTAGGCCTAGTCCCTTATGTTGACCAGTCTGTTACAATCCCTTGAGTGGGCAGTTTAGAGGTTCTACTGTATTTACTTTTATCCCTCTTGCCCTAGGGAAGGCATGAGCCGTTGATACCAAAACTTAAAAGGGGAGTTCTCTAGGTTGTTCCACTCCCATGAGAAAGGTGATACTGGCCACCAATGGCAGGAGGGAAGAACAGAGATTAACAGAACTAAGTGTGCAGTCTGGAGTTGGGGGGCGACAGATGTGTAGCCCTCCAGCTCTTGCTGAGAGGAATCTCCAAAGATCAAAGACATTCTGGGAACATCAAAAATCACAAGTTTTGGCTTGGCACCCATAGCACAGTGGTTACAGCATCAGCCACATAACACCAAAGCTGGGGGATTTGAACCCGGCCCAGGGCCAGCTAAACAATGACAAATGCAACAAGAAAATAGCCAGGCGTTGTGGTGGGTGCCTGTAATCCCAGCTACTTGGGAGGCTGAGGCAAGAGAATTGCTTGAGACCAGGAGTTTGAAGTTGCTATGAGCTGTGACACCACGGCACTCTACCGAGGGCGACATAATAAAACTGTCTACAAAAAAAAAAAAAAAAATCACAAGTTTCAGGTGACTTCAGAGGTAACATTGAAGTTATACAAATCCAAGAATTATGTTATCACAGAGACCCCAAACCAATTTTTTCTAGTTAGTTTATCTGTGCTTTGGCTCCTTAATACAGAAAAAGGTTTGGCCTTGATGATAGCATCTCCCCTGAGTATACTAAACGACAAGCTGTGTCCCCTCTGAAGGATACAGACACACTACAGGCTTTGGATCTGGACTTGCTGCACTCATTTCCTTCACCTCCTGCCAGCCGCTCTTCTCCTCATGATGTCAGTGAAGCCCCCCATTCCCTCCATCTCCAAAGACTCTTGGGCCAGGCTCCTCAGGGGCTCCTATCCTGGCCTCCAGCAATCTTCACTCAAATAAATCCAAATACTCTGGCCCTGGTCATCCCTGAGAGTGGACCCTGGGAAGCCACCTCCAGTCCTCTACCCCTGTCCTCCCAACTTTGTGCTCGCTATATGCCTTCTCCAGGGTTCACCCCCTCTTTCTAGACCGTCCCATGGGGACCTTGTCCATGACACTTCATCCAGACCCCTTGATCTCTGCACTCAGACACTGGCTCTTCCATTGCAGATTAATTTCTTCCATTTTAGCCAAGGGGCAAATGCAGCCATTGGGCAACTATCCCTTACCTCTGACCCTCTGCCTTCACCTTTCTCTACATCTATACCCATCTTGCAGCCAGAAGGCCTGAGGGGCCATCACATCCCAGCCCTGGAGCCCATACTGGCTGAGACTGGGACCTTGCACCATCAATTAACTATCCCTCCTCCCTACTGCGTACTGGCTCCCTCCTCTGGTTGCCTGGGCTAGAGGGCCATGGCATCAGTCTAGCTTACAGGAACCTCAAACTCCTGGGCTCAAATGATCCTCCTGCCTCAGCCTCACAAGGAGCTGAGACTATAGGTACCCACCACAATGTGTGGCTAATTTTTCTATTTTTAGTAAAGATAAGGTCTCACTCTTGCTCAGGCTGATCTGTAACTCCTGACCTCAAGTGATCCTCCCACCTCAGCCTCCAGAGTGCTAGGATTACAACCATCAGCCACTGTGCCCAGCCTCAATTCTTTCCTGTCTTCAGAATAACCTCCCTTGACCCTGGGTCCCCACTAGCTACCAGTCTTTCTCTTTTCTCCTTCTTCATTCTTCCTTTTTTTTTTTTTTTTGCAGTTTTTGGCCGGGGCTCGGGTTGAACCCACCACCTCCGGCATATGGGGCCCTCGCCCTATTCCTTTGAGCCACAGGCACCGCCCCCATTCTTCTTTAAGGTATCAATGTCTACATGAAGTGATAATAACACCTGCTACAGGTCTTTTAAGTGGTCTAACTGGGAAGTAGGGACCAGGTCAGAAACCTCTGCTAAATTTAGACCCATAGCACTACATTTCCCTGTAACTTCTTTCAAGGAAAAGAACAAAGGTCTGGTCAGAACTCAGCTGCCCAAGGACCAAGCTCAGCCCAAGGGCAGGAGGAGGGCAGAAGTTGGACGGAGGTGGAGGTGAGGCTGCCTTACCTGCACACAGGCTGACAGTGCTGCTCTCACAAGCAGAGCATGCACCAGCAAAGATGTGTATGTGTCCACACACATGCTCACGCTTGGAGTGCAGTCTCAGTAAGGTACTTCTTTTTTTTTTTTTTTGAGACAAAGCCTGAAGCTGTCCTCCCTTTGCATAGAGTGCTGTGGCATCACAGCTCACAGCAACCTCCAACTCCTGGACTCAAGCAAGTCTCCTGCCTCTGCCTCCCAGGCAGCTGGGACTACAGGCGCCTGCCACAATGCCTGGCTGTTTTTTGGTTGCAGCCATCATTGTTGTTTGGCAGGCCCAGGCTGGATTCGAACCTGCCAGCTCATGTGCATGTGGCTGGTGCCTTAGCTGCTTGAGCCACAGGTGCCAAGCCGGTAAGGTACTTCTTGACAGACCCAAGTCTACTGGCTTTCTGCGAAGGCCAGGTATAGCCTTGAGAACACAGAAACACCAATTGCAGGGGGCAGTACCCCCACTGCTGCCCCTTTTCCTCCCACAGGCACCTCTCATGAGAGGGATCTCCTGCCTCACTTCCAGGTTCACAGACCGATACTCCAGTCCCCTGTATCTCTCATGAGAGGGATCTCCTTCCTCCCTTCCAGGTTCACAGACCGATACTCCAGTCCCCTGTATCAGCTAGATTGGAGGTGAGGCAGGCCCTGAGGAGTTGGGGGGAAGGATAGGCTTTGAATCAGACCTAGTTTGAATATGGGCCCAAGATGCATGCTATGTGACCCTGGGCAGGTTGCCTGACATTGCTGAACTATTTTCTCCATCTATTAAAGGATATAGCATATACCATGTGGAGTGGCTGTGAAGATATAAAAACATTATGTAAGGTACACAGTGTGGGCACAATGAGTATAAATTAAGAACCCAAGCAGTGCCCCAGCTTTGCTGAGTAACCCTGAACAAATCACTTCCTTTTGAGGGTTAGTAGAATGTGGCAAATGTTCTGGTAAAGGAAGTTCCTTCCAGCTCGAATGTGACAGACCAGTTGCCAACACCCAGGCAGTGGGAGCAGAACCAGTACCTGTTCTGTGTTTTATAGATCTTGAGTGGTCTTCACCACAGCCCTCAGATCAGTACTGTTAGCATCATCCACATTCTGCAGATGAGGAGGCTGAGGTTCAGAGAGACACGTACATCTGCAGGCTCACAGAGCTGCAAATAGAGGGACAGGGTTCAAGGTCCACACAGTGGGAGTGCAAAGCCCAGGCCTTAACTACCAGCCCAGCCGCAGTGCCTCTCAGGTTCCTGCAGCCAGAGCAGCCTGTGGCTATTGCCGGTGCTCCAGCACTCAAGCACTCAAACACCCACTTCCTGGGCCTGTGGAAACAGTTTCTGTATTTGCCCCTGAATGTGTGTGGCTCTGGCCCAGCTGCTGTGTATTTACCCTTCAAACCAAGCACCATGTTTTCTCATGGTAAAAACAGCCCAAGTAGAACTGTCCCTTTCCCTGTAAAACCATACATGCCCCTAGACTGGGCATCTAGTCCTTATTTGAGTCTATAGCCTACCATGGTGGTAGCTAGGACTCTAGAGAAAATACACTTTCTGAAACTGCCCAGTTTGGGGAAGAAAGTCTTGCTCCTGAAGCAGCTTACTATGCCGACCCTTGACAGTGAAGAGCCGTTGTACACACAGGAAGCTAGAACCCCACTGGATTCTACCCACAGAAAATAGCCCTTCGAACTCCTAGGTAATCAACAGTTACAGAAAGAATTACTGGAAGGAAGAGCAAAATAATAATTCCTAAAACTCTCCTCATTTTTAGGAAGTTCCCAGGATTGATGAGATGTGATTCAGCCTTCCGGACTGGCCACGCTCAGGCACCAATTTCATCTGTGTCCTGCCGCCCACGTCCCTCCCCACACACCAGCCTGATACAGGCCTTCCATATTCCCCTCACTTCCTACCTCCTGGGGCAACAGACACACTGAGCCTTCTGTCACTGTGTGACAGTGGGCAAGACATCTAACCTCCCTGAGCTTCACTGTCTTCATTTGCCTATTGAGATGTTCGTTTACAAAGGTAGACCTCAAACTTCTCTTTCTCATTTAGAAACTAAGTTTTACACAGGGTGAGGTTGGAAGGGCTCTCCAACTTTGCAGTGTCAACACCCCTCCCTCCAACTCCTAAGGAGGTCCCTAAGAACCCTACCGGATTTTACAGAAATTCTGATTCTGGATTCTGTTACCGGTGAAGAGGGAGGGGACTGGACCAAGCTGGGCTTGGGGGCAGGGAAGGGAAGAAGGGGCAGCTGTGTGGCGGCTTCATGCCTGTGTGGAGCTGCCGCCCTTCTGGGCAAGCCTCCTCTGCGCTCCATTATCTCAGCCAGGGACAAAGGGGCTGGAGTGGAGAATCCCATTGTCGGGCCTCGTATGGAAATCTCATTAATCTATTCACCAAGGCTCCCACAGGCCTTTTGTCCCAGGCTTTTTGTCTACTGCTTACAACTGATGCCCCAGGAGGTCTCTAGCTGCCTGGCAGAGCCTGAACAGAACTGTGCCCCCTCCCCTGCGCCCTGCCCCCTCATGCCAACCCCCAGTTACTGCAAGAGGAAAAGGGAGGGAATAGTGACAAGAGAACTCTGGAGGACTGGTCACCTGCTACAGCCCCTGCACCAACCTCACAGGAACCTCTTCCCCCAGTCCTAGGCCAGATGGACCCCCTAGAGCCTTGCAGAGGGGGGTGGGCAGTGGGGCCCAGCACTGGGCCTAGCAGGGTAGGGCTGTATGCAGGTTTCAGAATGAGCCAGAGGCTGCCAGAATGGCAGCTGCCAACCCTGCACTTCCATGGCTGCAGCCCACTTTCTGCAGGTGCAATGTCTTGTCAGCCTCCCAGCCTTGCAGCCACTGGCAGACCCCTGCATGGCAGGATATCCTCAGTGTGCTCAGTGCTGGCTTCCTGTCAGAGACACGAGATTGGCTCAGGTGTCACCCCGATCAGCCAACAGGGAAAATGGCTAAACCATTCGTAAGAAAGGCAAGAGGAAGGGAAGGGGAGAGAGGGAAAAAGAATAAAGAAGATGGCTCAGCGCCTGTGGCTCAAGCGGCTAAGGCACTAGCCACATACACCTGAGCTGGCGGGTTTGAATCTAAGCCCGGGCCGCCAAACAGCAATGACGGCTGCAACCAAAAAATAGCCGGGCGTTGTGGCAGGCGCCTGTAGTCCCAGCTTGAAGGCAGAGACAGGAGAATCGCTTGAACCCAGGAGTTGGACGTTGCTGTGAACTGTGATGCCACAGCACTCTACCCAGGGCGACAGCTTGAGGCTCTCTCTCTCAAAAAAAAAGAAAGAAGAAAAGAAAGAGAGGGCTGGGGAAGGTTAGTCAAAGGACACAAAATTTCAGTCAAACTGGAGAAATGAGTTCTAGAGATAGGTTGTAAACATAGTGACTATAGTTAAATAGAAAAGTAATGAATACTCAGAAATTGCTGTGAGTTGATTTTAAGTGTTCTCACCACAAATAAATAGGTAATGTATTTGTTAATTAGCTCAATTTAGTCACTCCACAATGTATTGATGTTACATTTTAAAACATCTTGTTGCATACCATAAATATACACAATCTTTGTTAATTTTTTTAACAAAAAATTCTTTGTATTAATCTTAAACATAGACAAATGTTGATTTTCAGTGTGAATGAGGAATCACAAGAATAAATAGAGTTGATAGATTTTTTAAAAAATAAAAATCATATACATAGTTAAAAAGGAAAAGAAAGAATTCCGGAGGTTCCAATAATAGCTGAGACACTTCTTGGCTAGGGAACTGGGCAGCAGCTGAAATGGATCTCAGAAGATGGAAAGGGAAGGAAGGCGCAGAGCTGAGCCGGGAGTGCTGGCACCCAGCCGCTGATAAAACTGGGTGTCAGACAAGGGACCGCTGGCCCAAGGCCACAGGTCTCTGGAGGCTCAGCTGGGACCAGAAGGGGGATCTTTGCCCTCAGAGCCAGGGTTTTCTGTAAGGAAAGGATGTAAGTTGAGAAGCAGACCCCTGAGGGGAGCATGAGATCTGAACTCAGCTGTCCCAAACTCACCCCTGGGCTAGCTCCGCTGTCCCCAACTCACCTCTGGGCTAGAGATACGGTGATGAGCACAGTGTGGAGAAGGGGTGAGGGAAGGGCAGTGAAGTGAGGATGGGGGCTGCATGGCAAGAGCCAGAGGTGTGGGAACGGTGAGAACAGGGGTGGCCATTGTTGGAGTGAAACTCACTGTGACCATCACAGCCTCCCTGATCCTTTGCAGGTGTGGAGGGGAACCTCCCCGACAATGTAATGCAAGCCAGCTTTCCTCTCCATAAAGCCCTAAAGGAGACCCTGGCGAAATAACTAGAAAAATCTACTCTTCCCATTCAGGACTGGAGATGAGCCTTTGCTCTGGCAGCTCCACCCATGTGACGTGCCTCCCTTGGCCAACCCCTCTCCAGCTGGGAGGCTGACAGGACATTGCACTGCAGAAAGTGAGCTGCAGCCATGGAAATGCAGGGTTTGCAGCTGCCTTCATGAGGAAGCTGAAGAAAGTCCCACCTTGGGGGTTAAAAAAACAGTTTAAAAGTTACTAACAGGCTCACACCTGTTAATCCTAGCCCTCTGGGAGACAGAGGCAGGTGGATTGCCTGAGCTCACAGGTTCAAAACCAGCTTGAGTCAGACTGAGATCATCTCTAAAAACATAGCCGGGCAGGGGAGCGCCTGGGACTCAAGGAGTAGGGCGCCCACCGGCCCCACATACCGGAGGTGGTGGGTTCAAACCCAGCCTTGGCCAAAAACTCCAACAAAAAAAAAAAAAAAAAGTCCCAGCTACTTAGGAGGCTGAGGCAAGAGAATTGCTTGAGCCCAAGAGTTTGGGGTTGCTGTAAGCTATGACACCACAGCACTCAACTGAGGGTGACAAAGTGAGACTCTGTCTCAAAAATAAATAAAGTTATTCCTGATTTTTTTTTTTTTTTTAAAGAGACAGATTCTCACTTTATCATCCTTGGTAGAGTGCCATGCAGTCACAGCTCACAGCAACCTCCAACTCCTGGGCTTAGGTGATTCTCTTGCCTCAGCCTCCCGAGTAGCTGGGACTACAGGCGCCCACAATGCCCAGCTATTTTTTGTTGCAGTTTGGCTGGGGCCAGTTTTGAACCCACCACCCTTGGTATATGGGGCAGGCGCCCTACGTACTGAGCCACAGGCACTGCCCACTATTCCTGATTTCTATCTTCTATTCCTCTTGAACCGCTTCCAACTGGGCATTCAGGTCCAACACTCCACCCACCCGTGCCTGTAACCACATTATTGAATCTGACAGCCAGTTGGTAGCTGTCAACTACCATCCTACCAACTCAGCAGCATTTGACTCAGCCCAGGGCTCCCCTTCTGAGGGCACCAAGAACCTGCTCTCCTGGCCCCCACCCTCCCTCGCCTCCTCAGCCTATCTGCCATCCTCCCCTCAAAACCCTGCTGGCTGGGCTCAGTCCTGCAGCTGGCTCTTCCTTCTCATCCAGTTTCCTGGCTTTGGCACCTGTATATTGACGTTTCCAAAACGTGGTTCTCCAGCCTAGATTTCTCCCCTGCTCTCCACACAGGCATACTCAACCTTCTTCGTGATACCTCTGCTCAATATTTAATTGGCATAATTTATCCAAAAACAAACTTCTGGCTTCCCCTCCCCAGGAAATGGCAGCTTCATCTGTTCTAGTTGCTCCAGCCAGAAACCACGAGCTCATCCTTAACTTCCCTCTTTCACACTTGAGGCCAGCAAACAGATCAGCCCTGGCTTCAGAATCTACCCACAGGGCGGCACCTGTGGCTCAACGGAGTAGGGCTCTGGCTCCATATGCCAGAGGTGGCAGGTTCAAACCCAGCCCCAGCCAAAAACTGCGAAAAGAAAAAAAGAATCTACCCACAGGCAGCTGCCTCTCTCACTTTAGTATGGCAGCGGTTTCCCATCTCAGCCACCATTTCTATGTTGTCCCCACCCTCTATTCTCAACACAGTAGCCCGGGTGACCCCTGAAACATGTTCTTTATTTTTTCCTCACACAGTGTCTCACTCTGTTGCCCAGGCTAGAGTGCCATGGCGTCAGCCTAGCTTACAGCAACCTCAAACTCCTGGGCTCAAGTGATCCTTCTGTCTCAGCCTCCCCAATAGCTGGGACTATAGGCGCCCACCACAATTTTCAGTTTTTCTATTTTTAGTAGAGACAGGATCCCATTATGTTGCTCAGCCTGGTCTTGAACCCCTCAGCTCAAGCAATCCTCCTGCATTAGCCTCCCAGAGTACTAGGATTACAGGCATGAACTACTGTGCCCGGCCCTGAAAACATGTTCAATCCTGGCATTCTTCCACCCAAAAGCTTCTGGTGGCTCCCACCTCACTCAGAATAAGAGCCAAAGTCCTTCCGTTGGCCTACCCTATCCTAATGACCTGCCTCCCATTACCTCTCTGCCCCCACTGCTGCCACTGTCCCTGCCCCCACCCCCACTGGCCTCCTCACAGCTCCTCTGGGACCAGGCTCCTCCCACTCACAGCCCTTGCTGTGCTCCATGCCTGGAACACTCTTGCCCACAGCCCCCAGCCTGCCATTCTTGAGGGCTCTGCTCAACTTTTGCCTCCTCAGACACTGTTTCTTCAACCTGATGTTCTCCATAACACTCATCCTAATCTGAACTATTTGTTGCCTTATCCTCTGTGTAGCTACTAGAAACTTCCATGAGAGCAGAGACTTTGTTTGGTTCACTGTTATATCCCGAGCACCTAGGACAGTGCCTGAGACACAGTGAAGGTCCTAATAGACTATAGGAAGGATGGTTGAGCAAAAAGACTCGAAACGGCCTGTGTGTCCAAATAAAGAAAAAATTAGAGCGACTAAATTTGAGCCCACATTTGATGGTGAGGGTGGCAAGAGGTAAAGCCAGGGATTTACCTCAGGAATGGCTAGAGGACTGGTTTCCAGAAGGGGAGCTTGTATCTGCAAACACCAGAGGAAACTGCCCAGCCCTGAAAGACACCCATCTCAGCCCCCCAGAGACCCACATGGCCTTTTTTTTAAAAGAATCTCCCTCCTTCTGTGCCCTACCCTCATAAGGCCTCTGTGGGAAGGACAGAAAGAGGCGATGGAATTCCCATCAAAGGCCGCTGGACACATGGTAAAGAGATCAGGGCCCTTGGGATCCTGCTTCCTGGAGGCTGTGAGGCCTTCCCGCCAGTCTGGCTCCTCTCTGGGGTGGGGGTGTGATTGGGAGGGGTGGTGCTCTGGCCCTGGGCTCCTCATATGTCAAATGCCAAACAGCAGGAGGTCAGCCTGAGCCAAGCTGGCCAAGAGGCCCCCTTCTGGGTTCAGTGTGCGCGTGCTTGTGTGTGCACACTGACAGGAGGGGGGAAGAGACAGCACAGAAATCCCTGCCTTGTCCGCGGTCAGGGCCACAGCCGAGCTGTGACCATCTGTTGTTGCCTCAAAAGGCCAGGCCAGTGGCCCAGAACCCTTGAGGAATAAACCTTCCCTTTCACCAGCCTTAGTGTCTACAAAGAACTTTCATAGTCATCATTTGGCTTTATCCTCACACTATCCTTGCCAGGTGGGCATTAGTTTACCCATTTTACAGAAGAGGAAATGGAGGCTCAGAGAGGGGAAATGATTCTTCCACGTTGATACATCTAGTAAGGGGGAGGTGGTGCTTTCAGCCCACTCTGTCAACCCCTCCCTATCCCAACCTTGGCCAAGGTCGCTGAGTGCCGAGCATAGGCTCAAAATGAGGAGGATTCCAGGGCCAGGCAGGCTCTCAGGCACAGCCCTCCCACCCACTCCTGGCTCAGCTCCAGCCCAACCCTGCCCCACACCCCCTCTTCCAGAAAGTTTTCTCTGACTGACATCCCCAAAGAAGTTCCTAAGATGCTCAAAGTCCAGAGCTTCTTACAGCCACGTCATTTTCACTATGGGCTGTTAGGCTGTCCCTGCGTGTTTATCTTTCCTGTGGCCTAGGACCTCTGAAGGGCTGTTCAGCCACCCAAGGTAGCAGAGGTGCCCTAACTGCAGATGAATGACTCTCACAGCATTTCCCTTAGGGGCAGCCCAACAGACTGGAGGAGGACAGTAGGAAGGATCCTGCCCAAGGCTGCCTAGCCAGGAAGGAGCAGAACTGGCCTTTGCACCCAAGGGCTTGGCTTAAACCCCTGACCACAGCCTTTAATCCTGTGCTGTCTGAATGGCAGCCGTTAGTCACATGTAACTGTTTAAATTCATCAAAATGTAATAAATTAAAAATAGACTTCCTCAATTAGTCACACTCTAAGTGCTCAACAGCCATGTGTGGTGCTGGCTAGTGGCATAGTGGACATCGCAGACACCAGCCCTTGCATCATCACAGAAAGTTCCGTTGAACAGTTCTGCTCTAGACCCAACCGGGGCTCAGCTCTGAGCCTCACTCCTTAGGGACTTCCTTAGGACTCAGACTTCCAAGTTAGGGTTCCCATGAAGTTTCACAGCCACACAGGACTCCAGCTTCCCCAAGAATCAGGAAAGGGCAATGGGATAGCTGGACCAAACCCCCTTGCCACCAGCCCGCCTGGCTGGCCTGCCTCAGGACAGGAAGGACAGGCTGAAAAGGAGGGAAGGAAGGTAGAACAGGGCAGCTGGTCATCTGGCCCTCAGGCTATGCTTCTCTCCCCCATCAGCTGCTCAACTCCCCTCCCCCACCTGCCTACCATCCTCATCCTCAACAAATCCCAAGGACAGATGGGGGGACAGCAGAAAGGGAGAAACGTGACCATAGTGAAAGCACTCTAAAGTGGTAACAGAGTCCAGGGGTCACAGCTGTGTCCCTGGAGGCCTGGCCAGTCTCTCATGTCTGGCCATGATGTCTGGTCAGGCCTGGGCTAAAGCAAACCTCTGCAACAGGAAGGGAGATACTTAGGTATCTGTGTATGTGCTGGATTATTCCAGCAGACACAAACCCACTGAAAAATACAATCACTCTCACGATCACTCATCCATCCACCCATTCAACACACATTGAATGAGTCCCCACCATGTCAATATGTAACAGGAGGATACAAAGATGGACAGGTGGGCTCCCTAACCAGCCAGACCAGGTAGAGACAAGGTTCGTTGTGGGCTTAATCCTCCTTCTAGGCCAGATGAAGATCCTTTGTCTCTGCCCAGTGGTCTGAGCAGGGTGGACAGCCCCCAACCCCCTCCCCTCAAATAGATGCACATGCATGCGTGCACACAGCACACACACTCCCAGCTGCTGCCATGGTCCCCTCCCATGGTCTCTCTGGCCAATCACAGCACTGGAGAGTAAGTCCCACTGACCGGTGGCCCCCAGGGAGTGTATTAGCACATTTGAACTGCTCAACCTGCAACTGACAAAGCCTGGGGCCTTGGGAGGAGACACGGCAGGAGGGTGGGGGCCTGTGGGGAGCTCTGCTCCCCTTGGCTTTCCAGAGAAGGCTCAGGACTAGATTAAACATTCTGGGGCACAGAGGAATTTGGGGGCCCCAACTCCAACAGAGAATAAGCGATCCATAAAATCCCAATTAACACACTCACTGATCAAACAGCCCATCTACTACCCCCAGCTCCCGGGGGTGGCTCCAGGGCTACCCCTGCTCTACAGAAAGTCCCGGTACCTGTCCCCAGTCCCTGTGAGGGACATCCAACCCCAGGAATGAGGCTGCTGTACCCCTGGGAGCTGGCTGCCTTGGAGGAATGCTCTTTGTCACCCTCTATGAATATCAGCTCTTTTTTCCTCTTGTGCTGCCCCAGGGCCGCCAGGCCTGACTTCAGCCTCATCAGAGCTGCTAATCACTTTTCCAGCTCTGAAGCCCTATTCTCCTTCCCACCCCCTTCTTCCCAGCAGCCCCTCCTTGTTTTTGCTTGGCCCTCCTCCTGCTATAGCAGGGGGTGCTCTGAGCCCGGTCCTCCCACCATCCCATCTCACCCCCAGACTAGGCAATAGCCAGCAACCAGGATGGCTCCAGACCATCCCAAACCCATCCCTCTGTAGGGACCAAATGCTCTTGTCCCTTCCCCCAAAGAAAACATAGTATGTCTACATCTTGCCTAAATGTTGTTTACTTCACTTAGTTAGGCTCACTGAAAATTCAAAAAGAGAAAACCATTCTGGCTAACGAGCATTTCTCTGCAGGCTCCAGGCTATCAGCCACTTGCCCTCCCCTGGAGAAGGACCAGCTTTCCTGGTGCTCCTACCCTGGAGCCTGCTGAGACAACTCGCCTGTGAGCGCCTGCAGAGGTACAGCAGGGCTGGGAGTTGCTGGGCAGCACAGGGTCCTGACAGCCCCCTCTCCTTTCCCTTGGCCTATGATGTAGGTCAGGGATGGACTTCAAGTCTGGCACCCTGGGGAAAGGGCAGTAAAGGAAGTGAGGGCAACCTTATTGCTGTGCTTCACAGAGGGCTCCAGAGGGCAAGGGGCTGTCTCCAGGGGCCACTGTGGCCACTGTGTATGGGACTGAGGGCCTGATCTCACTTGTCTCCTGCAGTCCCCTACAACTAGTCTGCAGTGGACCACACTCCTGCCCTTCCTCTTCCCTTTCTACTTCACTGGCAGCTGCCAGCGCCCCTCCCCCAGTACAGCCTGCAACCATTACCAACTTGAGCAGGGCAGGTGTCTCAAGGCAGCTGAATGACTGGCCCCAGGCCACTGTAGCAAGCCCTCTCTCTCACCCATGGCTCAGGTCTTGCAGGGAGTGAGCACTAGCTTCAGAGTCAGCCTGAGATGCGGGGCAAGTGTCCCAATCTTTGTTCCCTCTAGTGTGAAATGGGGAGACCCCCATATTCCCCCACACAGGCCAGCCTGAAGGCAATGAAGGAGAGGTGGTACTTTCAGAACTAGCGGGAGAGGGCCAGGGACTGAGGGTGACTAGATGCTTCAGCCTGGGAAAAAGTGAGGGGAGGATGCCCTGGGGCCAGAAGGATGACTCCAAGGAGAAAAGCACAACTCCTGAGCTGCCTGCTGGCCCTGAGAGTAGTGCTCTGCAGGAGTGAGTTCCGCAGGCTGGCCATCCCTGAGAATGCAGTCCCACACCAAAGCTTCCCAGGACGTTCTAGCCTGACCCCTGGCCCCTCTGACCTGTGTCCTGGGACATCTGTCACCAGCTCCTCCTTTGCTAATAGAAAGAGGAGCCCCAGGGCCTTGCCATAACCCCCCACCTACTCTCTGCCACTTGAAACTGCCCAGGCAGGGTCTCCTGCCCCTGTTCAGGTCCCTCTTGAGAGCCCATGATGCCCAGAACCAGCTTCTTCCTGAGCCACATTTTTCACTGTCCCTGGTAATTTTAAGACGAAATTTAGGAATCTAGGTAAGAATCTGTAGGACCTCCTGTTGGGTCCACGGAGACTTCAGGCCCAACATACCCAGGAAAGACACCTGTGCCTTCCCTCTGCAACCCATCTGTTCACTAAGGCTGGAAACCTTGGAGCTTCCATGTCACCACATCTATGGCCTCCACTCATCCCGCCAGCTAGTGAGTCCCATTAACATTCTTGGAAATGACCTACAGCTCCCAAGTCCTCGACCACAGGGGCCCCACATCTGAACTCACTGCTTCTCCCCTCTGCCTTCCTGATCCTCCTTCTGCATGGCTGCCAGTGGTGTCCTTCTGTCTAAAATAGAGTCGACCTTCCACCAACAAAAGTAGATGGTAAACCACCTAGCCCAGCACCAGCGGGGGATCAGTCTGTCTTTCCTTCCAGCCTCAGCCCCTGCCCCTCCAGCCACATCAGCCCGTTCTCCAGGCCACGCATGCTCACACTGCCAGGGCTTTGCTCCATCTGGGCCCTCTGCCAGATGTCTCCTCCCCAGTTCTGCAGCTTGGGCATCCAAGGCTATTATGTCACACTGACTCTGAGGCTATTGCTGCCTCCTTCTTGAGGCACCGCTGTCCTGTGATTCCAGTGCCTCATTTAGAGGTGGCATTGCTTGTTAAACTGGACTCCCATCCCCTGCCCGGCTCAGAGTCTTTGTGCAGCCGTTTCTGTCCTTTTCCCTCCCAAAGTCCGCTCCTTCAGAAGACCTGCCCTGATGCCATGCTGGTAGAAAGAGCAGGGCCCCTGGAACAGGTCTGATCTGGACTTTTTAATGATAGTAATTACCTTTTTTGGCAATTACTTTTTTAAAAGATTGTTTGCTTTCTCATTGAGGTACAGGGATCTGTCCCTTGTTGATGCAGAGTCAGTTCCCTCACTGAGGCCCAGTGGAGACAAGAAATGAGCCTTGGGAGGCTGCAGGGCACAGACACTTGTGAAGGAGGCTGCAGGCCGTGGGCTGTCCACTGGGGCACCAGTGTTACGTGGTGCTGGGCGAGACCCTTCCAGTGCCTGTCTCCACATGGATTTCCACTGGGTCTTCTCTTTCTTTGGGACCTGGCCCTGCACGGGCTTGAGGTGCAAGGTGAGGTCAGGGCTCTTTACCACGTCTAAGCCATAGGCCCCTTTCAATGCACAAAATAAAAGTATATGAGACTACAAAGGGGACTAATAATGTTGGTATACACCTCAGGAGTCATGGACCACAGGCCTCAGCCCAAGAGCCTCCAATCTCCTCCAGGGCCCCATGTCACCCCTGCCTCCAGAATCCTAGGTTGACTTGAGTCAGTTTGGGTGGTATATAGCCCCCAGAAGGCTTAAGCTCTTTTGTTGTTGTTTGTTTTTGAGGTGGGGTGCAGTGGCTTCATCATAGCTCACTGCAACCTGGCTCCTGGGCTCAAGAGATCCTCCTGCTTCAGCTTCCTGAGTAGCTGGGACTAAAGACACATGCCATCATGCCCAGTTAATTGTTTAATTTTTTGTAGAGATGAGTTCTCACTATATTGCCCAGGCTGGTTTTGAACTCCTGGCCTCAAGCCATCCTCCTGTCTCAGCCTCCCAAAGTGCCAGGATTATAGGCATGAGCCACCACACCTGCTTAAAAGGCTTAAGCTTTAAAGTCTGGGTGTTCCAATGTCTTCTGGCCCCAAATATGGCCCCTCCCTATGCATGGGAATGAGTGAGAGACATGCCCCCAAGGACCAGCCTGACTAAAGGTGAGGAAACAGGCCCAGGCAGCCCACCAGGTGTCCCTAGCTGCTCCCTCTTCCCAGCCCTGGGGGTGCTGAGCTGAGTAACTCCAGCTATGCAACCTGGCCAGTCCACCTGGGTGTGAGTGGGCAGGACTGTCCTCTAGGGGGTGGCCCCCACACCTGCAGGTACACAGGAACAGAGAGAGAAACCGGGGTGGGGGAGGGTGCTAGGAAGAAACTAAACTCACACAGGGCTGCTCTGTCACCTGCCCTGTGTGGGAGTCTCAAGAGAGTGCCAAGCCCTGCTCCCAGCATGTTTGGGACACTGTTCATTGCATCCTCACGGGAATCCTAGGAAGTCAGGACATTATTCCCACATTGCAGATGAGGGAACTGAAGCACAGCTAACTTGTCTAAGTCACCAAGCTAGGACAGAGTGCCACCTGCCCGGGTAGCCTGGCTCCAGATGCTTTTCTTCCCTCCACAGACATTGTTGTTCCCATTTGACAGCTAAGAGAGCAGAGATATCAGTTGATTCAACCTCCCCTCCCCCTTAGCCCTCCTCCCTTGCACAGCCTTAGGTACTTAGCCACAAGCCCTGGAGCGGCTCTCATTGGACCAAGTAAGTCCTTCCCAGGCCCACGAGGCATTGGCCTCAAGGTTAGGACCCTGGACTCCTGGGGCCACCATCACATTCTGAGGGACAGGCAAGTGAGCCTAGAGACCATGTCAAGAGGAGTGGAGAGGAGGAAGGCTTCAATGTCTGAACAACTGTCACGTGGCAGGCTATACAATCCCTCCTCTCCTCCTGCATGCTCCCCACCCTCCTTGAAAGAAGCAAATCCTCCATGAAACATTTTTGGCTTAATAAGACTTGATTCTGTCTGCGAGTAATCAGGCCATCTCTGGAATTCCGTGCTGAGCCCCCCCTTCCCCACAGTGGAGGCATTCAGCATCTGAGGCTGTCCTCACGGGGATGGGTGGGAGGCCTCCCTTCTCTCAGTGGTCTTCCTGGGTGAGTCCCACTTGGATGTTTAATCAACACTGCAAACTCAGCAAGTCCCGACTGAACTGACCTCTCCTTATCCGTTCCTGCAGCTGCCTTTTCCATTCAATTTAAGAAGCCCCATCTTTCTCAATGAGGTCTCAACGAGACCCCAAAACTCATACCTAAAGAGGGCGACCATATGGAAGATGGTGATAAAAGAGTGATCAGCCAGGAAGAGAAGCCCCTTCCTAGAGCTGTGAGGGTCTGGCCCCTGATGAAATGCTATCTCTCCGAAGAGGTGAGTGGAACGAGCAATTTCTCCTGGTGTCCAGGGAATTCTCAGGAAGACCTCCTCCCCAGCAGAAGCCAACAGACAGGCTGAGCGAGGAGGGGGCCACATGACCTGGGGGTGAGGGGCAGGGTTCTTTTTCGGGTATAACCTAAATCCCACTGGTATTATTTCCCCGCCAGCTGGAAAGAACAAACACCTCCAGACTCTTGAGCATCGAAGGGTCAAACAGGACAGTCAGAGGCTACTCCCCAAGCAGCAGCCTTTGTCCCAGTTTTTTACTAGTTCCCACTGACCCAGCCTCCCCCAGGAAAAGGCAATCTCCTCAGGATTCCACCAAAGCAAGGCTCTGCCCTCCTTCTGTCTGGAACCTCGTCCTGCCTTACAGCCTCTCCTCTCCAAGCCCACATGCGCACCCTCACTCCCCAGCTTGTATGCCCTCAGTGGCTCCCTTCTACTCAGAGACTCCAGGGACCATGGCCCTGAAAGTGGTCTGTCCCTTTGCCTCTTTGCTGGTCCCCAACATCTTGTAAGCTCCCTGAAGGTGACACTCCATCAGAGAAAAAAAAAAATGTTTTTTTGTTCTTTTTGAGACAGTCTCACTCTGTCACCCTGAGTAGAGTGTAGCTCACAACAACCTCAAATTCCTGGGTTCAAATGATCCTCTTGCCTCAGCCTTCTGAGTAGCTGGGACTACAGGCACCCATCATAAGGCCCAGCTAGTTTTTCTATTTTTAGTAGACTCAGGGTCTTGATCTTGTTCAGGCTGGTCTCAAACTCCTCAGCTCAAGCAATCTGCCCGCCTGGGCCTCCCGGAGTACCAGGATTACAGGCATAATTACAGCAATCTGAGCCACTAGGCCTGGCCAAGAATGGTTGTTGGATGAATAGATACCTGGAGAAAATATCCAGGGCTGGCGGCCAGGATTCATTCTAGGAGCCTGTGGCAAAGCAGTGCCAGGGTTGGGGACATCCTTGCAACATCTTCTTGGCCATGTGGGGGAGACGGCTGTTAAGGGAGATCCCAGGTGTGAAAGCCCCAGCGCAGGTCCTGGTCCACAGGTGCCCAGTGAGTGCAGAGTCTGGAGGGTTCAGGAATGCTGACCCTGGCTGGGCACTTAGCCCAGGCACCTTAGAACATTGCACAGAGCAGAGGTGCTCAACATAGCTTTGTTAAGAGTAAAATACAGCCTCTTTGCCATATCTTCCCATCCATCTCTGATTAATTATGGCACTGGGCTGGAGACCAGTTGGCCTGAGTCATCTGCCCAGGCAGGGAGAGGAAGTGGAGGGAGGTATCCTGCCACCTCCCAGATCCCACTCTGACCATCCTCCCTCCCACCTTCCAACACCCTCCACCTAGCTGTGACTCTACTTTGGAAGGGGCTTCAAAGACACCCTGCCATGGCCAGCGCTTTGACATGCATGCTTCTTTTTCTCCTTACTCCTATGTTGGAAAGTTATCTGGAGTCCCTGGGCCCTGAGTGAGTCACTGAGCAGGTCACCGGAGATGGGCACGTGCTTCAGAGACAAAGGGGCAGAATATTTGGAAACAATGCCCAAGAAGCCAATGTGAAGTTTCTATCCCCATTCTTTTTCTTTGTTTGAGACAGAGTTTCCCTAAGTTGCCTTCGGTAGAGTGCTATGATGTCACAGCTCACAGCAACCTCCAACTCTTGGGCTTAAGCAATTCTCTTGCCTCAGCCTCCCAAGTAGCTGGGACTACAGGTGCCTACCACAATGCCCAGCTATTTTTTAGTTGCGATTGTCATTGCCATTTTAGCTGGTCTGGGCCAGATTAGAACCTGCCAGCCTTGGTGTAAGTGGCTGGCGCCTGTGCTACGGACGCCAAGCCTCTATCCCCATTTTGCAAATGGAAACTTGAGACTCAAAAAGATGAAGTCACTTATCCAGGGTTACATCTGATTAGCGGCAGGGTCACGGCAACTCAGGGCTTTGCCCCTAGAGTGGGGGCTATGACTGGTCATCACTAAATAGGGTTGGAGCCATAGTGCCACAGAGGCAGGTCCATGGCCACTGCCCATCTCTCCCACTCACTGAGAACTCCCCACTCCACTTCTAGCCTCCAAGATGAATGCCAAAGTCTGACAGCAAGGCACCTGGTGCCTCCCACTGTAATCTCCTTCCCTTGGCTGGACAAACCCAGAAACCTCAGCAGAGACAGTTATCACAAGCCCTAAGCACTTTCACCTGCTTTCCTGACTAGGCCCTCACAGACCCAAATAATCATTCAAGACCAGGACTCAGGTCTCCCAGTTTCCAGCTCCTGCCTCATTTAATCCTCACAATGCTCACGACGTGGATACTATATAGAGAGCTTAATAAGTGCTGTGTAAGTGTTAACTATGATTCACCAAGACAGCTGAAGAAACTGCTCTGCTCCCTTACATTAACTCATTCTCATTCCTGGGAACGAGTTGGGCCCTAAAACAATAAAGTCCCTGGACAGTCTCTCCCCAGACCACACAGTCAGAGATGAAAGACCAGCCCAGATCCTGACCCAGACAGTGTTAACCCTTCCCATTAGAAGGCTGGCCTGGCACCTCAGTCCCCTACCCCTGGTCCCTTGGCTCTTGGTGTCTCTCTGGCAGTAATAACGCCAGGGTACAATCCCTGAGCTGGCAGATCAGGAATCTGGGCTTCAGGCCTGATTCTGCCCTCCGCACATTAAGGGGGTTGGACTGGGATAAAGTGTTCTTAATATAGTGTCCCCAGGGGTTTTGGAAGGGGTCCAAGAACCCTCTAAAGCAGAATGCAAAGTATGGTATTAATTAACAGAAATGAATTTTTCTGGGGATGACTTCACCAGTTCCTCCAAGGCCTCTGTAAATCAAGAAAAGTTACGAACCCCAAGACTGGGTAATCTTTTTTTTTTTTTTTTGAGACAGAGCCTCAAGCTGTTGCCCTGGGTAGAGTGCCATGGCATCACAGCTCACAGCAACCTCCAGCTCAAGCGATTCTCCTGCCTCTGCCTGCCAAGTAGCTGGGACTACAGGCACCTGCCACAAGGCCTGGCTATTTTTGTTTGCAGCCGTCATTGTTGTTTGGTGGGCCTGGGCTGGATTCGAACCCTCCAGCTCAGGTGTATGTGGCTGGTGCCTTAGCTGCTTGGGCCACAGGCGCCAAGCCAAGACTGGGTAATCTTAAAGGTTCCTTCCATTCCTAGTTTTCTTGGGCTATATAAATGTGAACAGAAACTCCACTCCCCATCCTTGGAGGCCAACTCAGCTGCCGCTCCAGGGAGCTCTGGCAGATTTCTTGCTTCTTTGCACAGAAAGACTGGGGACCCAATGCACAGAGCCTTAGAGGGTCTTTCTGTCTTCATCTTCCTCACTCTTCACCAGCCCACCAGGTCCCAGAAGGGGATAGGCCCAGCCCAAGACTATGATCACAGAAGATGCCAGGACACCCCACAGTCAACAGAGTGTGGTCCCCCCACCCCAGCCTCTGCCCCTGTGGATGGTAGGGGACAGCATTGCAGACCACAGGTGCACCAGGGTCTTAAGTCCACCTTTCCCTGCTGCAGCCCTGGAACCTCCCAGAACCATGTTCCTACAAGGAAGCTGGTTTTCATTAAATCGGCTAAAGGAGTCATTAACTGCCAAGTCAAGAAGAAGCAAAGTTCTGCTAAAAGGCACAGGGAGGGTGAGGGAGTCCAGCCTGTCCCTTGCCTTCCCTGACCGATGATGGGGGGAGGGAAAAGGGGAGGCGGGGCTCCTAAGGGTCCAGCAACCACAGCAGTAGGAACCAGGGCTGGAGAGTGGGGGGAGTCTCAGCCCAGATAATAAGCAATTGTTAATGTGATCCATATGGATCCTGACTGGCCCCTCTGTTTAACAGGATGATAATGGCAGGGAAAGAATGCTGGTCTGAGGGGAAGGGAAGGGGCAAAGTCCTACCCAGACTTAGGGGATGGGAGTGGGTCATCAGGGAGAAGGAGGAAGAGGAGAGAGATCCACCCAGAGGTCTTCACCCCTCAAGAGCACAGAGATGTAGTATGTGCCTCAAAGTGGCCAGATTCAACGCTTTGCAGACTGCCTGGCAAAAAGCCCTTACAAAAAACCCTTTTTATTCAACCAATTGAAAGTTATGAGGCACCACAAGGTGCCAAGCTCAGTGGGGGCAAGGAGCAGGGAAGTAACTGCTCTACCTCTGTCCTCCAGGAGGCACACCCTGGGGTCGCCCCTGCCACCAAGGCTGAAGGGCGGCACAGGTGCAGGACAGGACAGCCGTGGAGACAGGAGCAAGTGACAAGAGTGAGGGCTTGGGGAGGCTGCAGTAGGAAGTGTGGCATCCGACTCGGGCCTAGAAGAATGAAGAGGTTGTGGAAAGACAGGGACAATGGGGAAGGCATTTGGCAGAGAGAACAGCAGGAGCAAAGGCAGAGAGGCGTGAAATTGCGTGGAGGGAGTCTGAGATCTCAGCAATAAAGCTGCAGCCCAGGCAGGGGAGGGGAGGGGACTCTTGATCCATAAAAAGCTGTGGCCATGGATGACCAGGAGAAAGGCAGGAAAGAGCTCTGGAACACCACATTGGAATCTGGGTCCCTATCTCTAGCCTTCCTCCACGCTGTATACTGGAATTGTCCAATTATGTGATCCTCAGCCCAGCCCACGGCCACACCACGGCCAGAGAATCCGGCAGAGCCTCGGAAATTAAACTCATTCCTGTGTCTCTCACCTCCTCTTCTGAGGAGATGGGGGGATATCCACAAGGTTGTGGGATATCACCAGGAGCAACTTCATCGCACCACACAGCTGACTTCCCTTTGGTGTAAAAGGGCTTCGCCCAGAAGGTATCACAGCCAGGGCATGTGAGGTTCGCTCCTGTCTGCTGCGGACACCAACAGAATCAAGTGGAAATAAATGAAACGGTGTGAAATGTGGGAAAGGGGGATTTATGAGGCCAGTCACCCGGTGCAGTCCAGCCATCCCAGCAAGCCCCTCCCCTTTCCTCGCCCACCCCAGGAAGTCCCGCTCCGCCCCCTGTCCCCCTGCGCCGGCGGCAGCCTGGGACCCGCGGGGCCGCTGAGTTGCTGGGCGCTGCAGCACCGCACTGCGCGGCGCGTCCGTCCACGCGGGGATGGGGCACAGGAGACGAGAGCGTCTGCCGCCGCCCTGGGAGCTCGGGGAGGGGCCGTTCGCAGCAGGATGCTCTGGGGGTTCGGGCGGGTTCTGCGAAGGTCTGGTACTTTTGCAGGGTCAAAGGACTTTGGACCACGGCATCTTCAGACGCACTCCAAAGCCCTTGGCAGCTCCGCACTTAAGACTTCAGGCCCGGCGAACCCAGAACCAAGCTCCCTCTCACGCCACAAGCCCAGAGTATGGTTGGAGCCGGGTCGGCCACAGCAGCCCGCGCGGAGGACAGTACCAACATTCTTCCGTCCTCTATTCTCCTCCAAATTAGGTATCCATGGAGACAAAGCCGGCAGCCTGACAGCCCTACGGCCTAATCCTGATTTAGTGACCGTCCCTTTAACAGCCCACCCACCCGTCCACCCACCCCGGCGCTCCGGGCCGCCGCCGGGCGCAGGCTCCAGGCCGCTCTCGCACTCCTCCTCGCAGACCCCTTCCCAGGCCCCATCTGCCGGGAGGGGTACGAGGACCAGAGGGGCCAGGAAGGGGACTAGCACTTGCTGAGCACCTACTGTGTGCGCAACACTGCAAGAGGGGGTTCCTAGCATGGGAACCGTCTGTAGACCCGGAGAGGGCCCTTGGAGTGGAGAAGTTTAATGGGCTCTCTCTAGGGAGCTGAGAGTCGGGGTGGGGAGCTCCCTTGTATCTGTAGTGCAAGGGTGAAAGTAAGTGCAGCTTCCAACAACACCCTGACTCTGACATGGGGTCTCTGCTCTCCCAGGACAGAAGAGAAGAAATGAAGTGAGTGGGCATTAGGGACGCAGGGACCCGGAGTAGCCTCGGTCTCCTGTCACTGCCCCGTCACGATGCAGGGGAATCTCCAGGCCAGTAACCCAGCCCCCACCCCCCTCCCACACACAGAGGCCGCTGGACAAAGACCTGACGGAGTGGGAGGGGCCTGCGGGCCGGCCCTCGGGCTGGATCCTTTTGGGACCCGAACCCGCAAATCCTGCCTCCCCACCCCCCAATCCTGCAGATTCCCCTCAGAGCCAGCTGCTAGCTATGGCAGCAGCCTCCGCACCAGAGAGGAAGACGAAGAAGGCGCGCGTCGGCGGCCGAGGGACGAGTCCCTACTCTGCCGCCCCTTCCCCCCGGGAAGTGACCCTGGGCTCGCACGCACCCGCTCGGGTCTCTCGCCTGCCTTGCCCTCCGACCCCCGCCTACTTGAACCCCAGTGCCTGCAGCAGCCGCCCTCTCCGGCCCTCGAATGTCCCTGCGTCCGCGGACAAAGCTCCGGACACCCCGACCGAACGGTCACCACCCCCTGACCCCAGCCCGCCCGCGCGCTCCCGTGACTGCCCCCGCCCCAGCCCGCGGCCCGGTACCTCGGCATCCCGGCCGGGTCCTAGGTGAGTGTGCGCGGCCTGGGAGGGCGTCCGGCCCAGGGACCCGGGCGGGGGCGCGGGTCGGGGGCGACAGGCCGGGGTTGGGGGGCAGCGGCGCTGACCATCCTGGAGCCGCTGCTGCTGCGGCTGCTGCGGCCGCTGCGGCCGGGAGCGGGACTGGGCAGTGGGGGTGGCCGGACAAGGGGCGGCCCTGGCTCCCCCCGCAGGCAGGACCCCCACCCCCGCCTCCCCTTGCCCGCCCCCAGAGCCCTCCCTCGCAGTCCCTCGCTCCCTCCCCTTCCCTGCTCCTCCTCTCCCCTGGTACCCCTCCCTTCCCCCAACTCCCGCCCCTTCTTCGGCCATCTCCACCCCTGGCTCCTTCCCCGCCCTCCCCCACCTCGCCCCCGCCCCGCCCCCACGTCCCCTGGGTTCGCCCAGCCCCTCTCGCAATTCTCCCGGCTGGTCCCGCCCCTCTCCCTCCCCTAGCTCTAAAATAAATTAGCCACAGAGGGGGGAAAAAGAGCAAATGACCCTTGGTGTGGAGAGTGTCCTTGCGCCACCCTCAGGCCCGGCCGTCGGAGCTGGAAGTTGAGGAGGAGGCCGGGCAGTAGGAGTGGGGGGCGACCCCGGGACGCTTGGGGCAGGGGGCGGTGCGTAGAGAGGCCGGGATCCAGCGACCCAGCTCTCAGAGCGTGTCCGCTGGGTGTGAGCGGCTTCCTGGGTCGAAGGGCAAAGGGGAAGGCAGCCGGCCTGGGCCGCCCCGTCCGCTAGCGGTCCAAGTCCCCTCTCCCAGGATGTCTCGGCCCCTCGGCCACAGCCCTGTTGACCCTGGCTTCCTTCCTCCGCCCCTGGTGAGCTGAGCCCCTACTGCGTGCAGGACTCTGCGCCATCCAGCTCTGGATGAAGAGGGGAGGGACCATGCTGGGCAAGTCCATTGCTGGGCACTGATGCCACTCCGAGTGCGGGTGGGTGTGGGGACGAAGGCACTGGATCGCGGGGTGTGCATTCTAAACAGCGGGCTTCACCCAAGAAGGCGGCATTCACACTGGGCCAAGCAGGATTCACGGAAGCCTGGAGGTAAAGATGGAGAATGAGTCCCAAGCTCTAGTCTCGAAGAGGTGTCCGAAGGCATCAGTTCATTGCCGCATTCATTCACCAGATACATAGTGAGGGTCTACTGTGTATCAAGATAAGCATCAGGGATACCCAAGAAAGTCCAAAGGCACGCCTTGCCCTCCTGGAGGCCCCAGCGGAATAGTAGACAGAACTCTGCCAGACACACACTCAGAGCTCCAGCGCAGGTAACAGGAAGCCACTGGCCCTGGGAGGCAGTAGAAGGAGCAGCTGTGCTTATGGTCAAGGGTCCAAGATGAGCATTGAGCATCCCAAGGTCATCAGTGTTTCCACCCAAGGGCATGCCTAAGGGTCCTCTCTTCTGAGGTGTTTTTTCCTTTGGGGTGGCACATCAGCCTGAGTGTCAGTAAGGTAAGATTGGCCCTGTGCCCTTCATCCCCCCAACCTGGAGAGCAGAGCTCTGCCCTCTGCATTTTTCAGAATTCTAAACACGACCCCTCCCTTCACCTAATGAGGATTCCTCTGGAGGGTCTCTGATCGGACAAGCCTGGGGCGCCCCTGTAGATAGCTCCCATTTCTTTCCCACTCTATATCTGGAAGCAAGACCAGCATCCAGGCGGGGATGGTGGCTCCCACCTGTAATCCTAGCACTCTGGAGGCCAAGGCAAGAGGACCACTTGAGCTCAGGAGTTTGAGACCAGCCTGAGCAACACAGTGAGACCTTATCTCTACTAAAAATAGAAAATTTAGCCCAGCATTGTGGTGGGCACCTGTAGTCCCAGCTAATTAGGAGGCAGAGGCAGGAGGATCACTTGAGCCCAGGAATTTGAAGTTGCTGTGAGCCAGTCTAAAGCCATGGCACTCTAGCTTGGGCAACACCATGAGATTCTGTCTCCAAAAGAAAGAAAGAAAGAAAGAAAAAAAAAAAAGACCAGCATCCAAGCAGGTTCTAAAACTCACAAAGATGAGGATCTTTCCTACCCCCAGAATTCTCTCTATACCATACCCCCAAACCACACCCTGGCACAAAGGACAGATGTGCCAAGGCTCAGAGCGCTAGGGCAACCCCTGGCTATAGAATTAGAAAGGCAGAATGAAGGGACTCATAGCCCCCATCCCAGGAGAGCTAAACTCTTGCTGGAGGGACAGTCCCAGGATAACAGAGCTGGAAGGAACTCCTTGAATATTTCTTTACTGATGGAGCATCTGAGGCTCAGAGAGAAGTGACCTGTCTGGGACCACGCAGCAAAGCCAGATCTAGAATCCACTCACTCTTTCCACTCCTACCCATAAATCTTCCCCAGGGCCAGAGATAGGAGTTAAAGGAGGAATCTATGTCCACATGAGTTGAGCAACCTCAGTCAGCAGAATTAGTTCCAGGAGGCCAAGCCTGGCATTGCTGCTAGATGGTCCCCTCTACCAGGCTACTGGATGAGGGCTGACTAAGGGGCCCAGCTTGAAGGAATTGATTATGTACTCCCTTGGAGCTGGGATTCAGGAGCCCAGAGTAAAGGACCTTCCTGTGCTGATAGGAAGGACAAGGAATACCTAAGGAAGGCCTTGCTAGTAAGCTAGTAGAGTGGGTCAGCATGCTGGAGAAGGCCTTTGCTGGACTCCGGGAGGTAGGGTCAGCATCTTGGCAGTACTGAATTGTTTCTGATGGGCAAACTGCAGTGGGTCACATTAAGGGAGGACGAGTTTGATCACTTCTCCCCTCCGCCTCCCATCCTGCACTTGTGCTCAGGCAATGAAGTGTGGCTCCCCCTCCCTGAGCTCATTAAAGTCCTGTTAATACATCATCCAGCCTCCTGGGCTGACAAATACTCAATCCTGGCAAATGGCCCTTCATCATATCTCTACCTCCTGCCCCCCTGGGTGGGGCCCTGGAGGTCTGATCTCTGAGGACTCTGGGCTGACCCCTCTTCTGGCTGTCTCAGTGAAGAGACCTGTGCCTTGAGGGCCCCCTGCTGAGGTCGTTGTGATCATCCCGGGCAGGTCAAGTACCCAGCAATGGATTGGATAATAATAGCTGTAATGATGGCGGTAATGCCTGGCTTCTTCAGAGGGCCCTCCTTTCTTTCTCAGCCCCTTTCCTTGCATCACATCTAAGGTGGAGAATCCCTTCCCGAATAGCCCCTAGAGAAGGCAGGTGCTGTCTTGGGTGTGCAGCTGGGTTCAGCACCTGTTGTGGGTGTATGAGTGTGTGCGTGAGTGTGTGTGTGTGTGTGTGTGTGTGTGTGTAAGGGGGTGTATGTTGGGGTGTCCAGATACTTAAACAAGGGCTTTCTAAAAACATTAAGAAAAATAACTCCACTGGCCTAGGGAGAATCACCATTAAGGGTTTTGGAGGGAGAAAGGAGAGTTAAGAGGAGGACATGGAAGCCAGGCAGGGAGGAGGAGGTGGGGTGAAGAGGAAGGAAAGAAAAGGGCCTCTGGGAAGGGGATGGGGTAGGGGGAGGAAGGGAGAAAGAAATGGAAGAGAGGAAGAGGAAAGGGCGGGGAGGCCTCTCTTTGTGGACCTCTGATCAGCCACTCAGGAGCTATTATGAGCAAGAAAGGAAGGAAGTGTGTCTGGGCTGGGGGATTGGGGTGTGTGCCCAGCGGACACCACACCCGGCTGGTTGCTACCTTGCTTGGACTATTCTCCTGAGAAATGGAAGGCCTAGCCCTTCTTTTTCTGGCTGGTTGACCTGCAAGGCCCAGTTCCCAGGCCTCACCAGTCCTGCTGAAAGCCCGACCAGCTCTTACTGTTTATGAATATATACCAGGTTTGCCTTTCCACTGAGCTACAAGCTGTGCCTAGGTCTGATCCCTTCTCCACATGCTGCTTAGGATCCCTTTAGAGGAATTAGAAAAAATTTTGCCTCCTCTGGGCAGACCCAGCTCTGCCTCACTACACAAGACTTGAGAGGATGAACTGGAGCTGGCTGCCAACCCCACCCCCTGAAGCTCAGCACTTAGGGACCCTAATATCCCACTTCCGAAATCCCCACTCCACACCTGGCCCTGTTGTTCAGTCTATAAGCAGAAACACATCCACTTTTCCCACCCCCGTTGTACAAAACAGCTTTTGGACCAGCATCCCAAATTGATCCCAGCATGTATTTTATAGACCCATAGAGCCTCTCACTAAATACCCACACCACTTTAACACCTCAGAGTCTCTCTGCCTGGAATCTTATTTCCCTACTTTGCCTGGTAAGCTCCTATTCATCCTTCACACCCAACTCAAGTGTGCCCTTCTCTGTAAAGCCTTCCCTAGCTGTCCCTCACCCCAAAAGAGCTAGAGTTCTACCCAAGAGCTTTTCAAATCTTTTTTTTTTTTTTTTCTAGGTTTCTGGATTGAGCCCAGAACTGCTTCTTAGAGCCCACCCTATCCTTTCCAAAGGCAGACGACTCCCCCTCATGGTGCATGACCCACTCTTTAACATGCAAGCCCATCTGGAACTCCACTGGGCTTCTTCCCTCCCTAAAACTTATAGACCCAGGGCAGAATAGGAATCTGGAAATCCAAGTGGCCCAGAGATCTCCCCACCCCCACTCTGCCTTCACTGGGGACTGACAGGAGATTCCCAGCACATCTGGTTGTACTTAAATTATCCAGGACCAGACTACCAAGGCAGGTTCCCCCGTTTCTCTTTCAGCCCTATCCTCCTCCCCTTTCTGAACCAGCCTTCCAGGTCTCTCCTCCGGGATGCCTTCCCTAACTGGCCTGACCTCTGGAGCCACAGGTCCCCCTTGAACCTCCACTGGGGGGACTGAGGCCGTGGAATGGAGGGTGCATGCTCAGCAAGGCTCAGTGTGTGGAAACTCATCCTTCCCAGGCATTGGTTGGTCTTAGACAGAAACCATCCCTGCAGGTAGGGAAGGGAGCTGACCAAGGGCCTCCTCTCTGCTCCCTTGACCTCAAGAGTGGCTTCCTCCAACTACTGGTGTGTGTAGCAGGGAGGGAACCAATCCTGGCCCCTTTGATACTTTGTTTAAGATTTAGTCAAAGCTGTTCTGGTGGCACCCCTTGCTGTCAGCCATTTTCCAAATACATTTTCAAAATGTTAAAGAACAAAAGAGACACAAATGCAGAAAATATAGCAAGTATAAAAATACACAGACTACAGGCTAGGTGTACCGGTTCATTCTTATAATCCCAGTACTTCAGGAGGCCAGTCAGGGGTTTGAGACCAGCCTGGGCAACACAGGTACACTCAGTCTCTACAAAAAAATTTAAAAATTAACCAGGTGTGGTGGTATGCACCCTGTAATCCCACTACTTGGAAAAGGTGGGAGGATTGCTTGAGCCCAGGAGGTGGAGGCTACAGTGAGGTATGATAGGTCACTGCACTCCAGCCTGGGCAACAGAAAGAGACCCTTATCTCTTAAACAAAAACAAAAATGAGAACAGGCTACAAAGAACAAGTTTGTGGATCTGCCATGGCCAGCTCTGCCAGGGTTCCAGATTCAAATGTTCATTCATTCTTTCATTCAACAGCACATACTGATCCCTAGGTCTACTAGACTTGAATAAGACTCCTGTGCTTCCTAAAGAAATTCAGGGTCAGTGGGGGAGAGACACAAGCAAATGCCAGATGTTGTGGTAGACATGAAAGGGGAGGCACTGGGGCACACTGGTTGAAAGTCAGAAACCTTGGACTAAATCCCAGCTCCATGACTTTTCTGCACTGCCTCTGGGGGAGCCACTTAACCTCCAGTAGCTTGTCTCCTCACCTGGAAAAAGGTGATGATGTGACCTCACAGGATCATGATTGGATTTGGATAAGACAATGTGTGTGGAAGCACTTTAAAAAATGCTAAGTGAGTTATTGCTTTTACTTTAAGCTCATTTTTCTGATGCCTCAACAGCTGTCTCTGCTTACCCTCCCAGAGAAGGAGACATGTTGGAGAAAAACTTCTATGGGGTGAAGAACACCCAGCTCAGAGCAGCAGGTGGTTAGAATTATGTAAGTACAAAAGTTAAAAAATATAGATAAGCACAAAACAAAAAAAGTAAAAATCGAGCATCTTCCTTAATCCCACCTCCTAGAGACAACTACTAATAACATTTTGGAGCCATCTAAATATTAATCTATGTTTTCACCATACATAGAAAAAATGGGAAATTGTTGCTAAGTGTACAGAATATTCATTACAAAATTGTACAAAATATTTTTTACGTGTTGGCCACCTCTTTCTGCACACTCTCTCTGAATCTCCTCTCCCACTCAAGGGGAACACATTCCAAGATACCTGAGTCAGGCAAGTTTGTTAATTTTCCTATGTATGGAGACTTTGGGGACATGCTGTATTATGGGGGGGGGGACTTCACACTGTTTTGTAATCTGCTTTGCTCAACAGACAAATATTTTGAACATCTTTTCCTATGTAGAATAGATTTATACCACAAAATTGTTAATGACAACTTAATACTCCATCATGTGGACATGCAAGAATTTATTTAACAAGTTTCCAGAAATAAAATCTTGACGAACAGACTTGTAACATCCATCTTTGTGCTTGCATCTAATTATTGCCTTAGGATAAAGTCCTAGTACCCAAAGTGTAGGAATGCAGGCTGTTAGCTGTGAGGAGCCCCCTGGCCCAGCCTCTGGGTGGTGCTCGCACATCTCCTCCAGGCAGCCCTCCCAGACTGACCTTCCAGAGTGGTCCCACCGCCCACGCATCTCGGAGTAGTAGCTTCATCGCTCGGAGACCTACCCTGAAAAGTGCTCAGAAGGCCTGGCTGGTGAAGGCCTGGAGGGGACGGGGTGGAGAGCACAAAGCAGGCTTGTCTGGGCACAGGAAGAGGCCCCGCCCTCGGCGCTGCCGGCCCAACATTCCTCCCCGACAATGGCCGCCTCGGGAATCCGGAGAATGAAGGAGGCCGGCGGCTTCGCGAATCTCCTCTCCACTCCCCACCCCCCATCAAGTTGTGCCCTTTCCCAAAATGGAAAGTAGGGGCACTCTGTACTGGGGGAGGGGGGAGAGCAGCTGCGTCCCTGCCTGCAGCCCCGCCCCCCTTACGCAAACGAATCCACCTCGCGGCCTAGTCCTGCCCAGCCGCCCTGTCCCTGTGGACCTTGGGCAAGTCCCGATCCCTCTGCAGACCCTGTTTCCTCAACTGTAAAATCAGGGGCTTGGATCAGTGGTCGCCAAATTCCCCACAGATCTCAAATGCTGAAGTATAGTGACTAAGACATGAGTAGCCTTTTGAGCCAGATGGCCCATTTGGAATCTTACCCTGTGAACTTAACCCCCTGGGCCCCAGCTTCCCCCTCTGTAAAGTGTGTTTGTTGATGGATACCCACTCCCTCCGTGTGGGAAGATGATGCCTATGAGACCGGTAGCTGACCCGTCAAAGTCTATGAATCCTGGGCAGGCCTGGTGGCTCTCGCCTGTAATCCTAGCACTTTGGGAGGCTGAGTCCAGGAGTTTGAGGTTGCTGTGAGCTATGATGATGGCACTGCACTCCAGCTTCTAGCCCAGGCCACAGAGAGTGAGACTCTGTCTCCAATAAAAAAGTCTATGAATCCTGATTCATGCCTAACTCTGTTCAAAATACTAAGTGGTTCCCCACCCCCAGTCCCTTATCATGCCCTCGGCCAGTTCTGGCTCCTGGTCACTTGCTCAGCAATTGGCCACACCCTTGGGAGCTGAGAGGAGCATCTGATGCCCGGGAGGAAACGTCTCTCCTCCGCCTTGTTTCCATATATATTCCCTAGCATTAGCCATAAACCATAAACTGTATGGGCTTTTGGAGGCAAACACAATTTAAAAATACAGGAAAACTCTTGTATCTGGCCACATGTCCTTATTTTTGTCTGGGAAATACCAACATTTCCAATCCCGCAATTGCTAGGCACCAAGTTCTTAATAACACATGGGAGGATCTGGATGAACACACTTAAACAGTGAACAATTCCCGAATCTACATATATATTTAGATATATATACTTTTTTTTTTTTTTTGAGACAGTCTCACTCTGTTGCCCTGGGTAGAGTGTCATGGCATCACAGCTCACAGGAACCTCAAACTCTTTGGCTCAAGCGATCCTCCTGCCCTACTTCCCAAGTAGCTGGTCTATAGGCACCTGCCATGACACCCAGCCAGTTTTTCCTTTTTTAGTAGTGACAGTCTCAACTCTTGCTCAAGCTGGCCTTGAACTCCTGAGCTAAGGTGATCGACCCTCCTCAGCCTCCCAGAGTGCTAGGATTACAGGTGTGAGCCACTGAGCCCTGCCTCCGACAAAGATTTTTAAGTTATTTCCATACAACCCTACCAGCTCTCCCTGTGCTCTCCTGCACTTGATCTCTCCTCCCCTAGTTCACTTCCTCTTTCTCAACGCTACTCCTGTATGCCCCTGAATTAAGAACCTTTGCTGCAAGGGCTAGAAAACACCCCTTAACAACGGCTTGTATTATACAACAAGGAATAATGTTTGGACCAATTTAGCTGCCATTGATGTTAAGAAGTATTACTGTTTTATGGGCCATTAGAAAGAAAAACACATTGCCAGTTAAACTGAAAATGATTTCTTATAACTTATAATTTTTTTTTTCTTTGAGACAGTTTACCTTTTTTTTTTTTTTTTTTTTTTGCAGTTTTTGGCTGGGGCTGGTTTTGAACCCACCACCTCTAGCATATGGGGCCTGTGCCCTACTCCTTTGTGCCACAGGCGCTACCTTAGGCAGTTTCACTTTTGTTGCCCTGATAAAGTTTCATAGCTCACAGCAACCTCCAACTCCTGGGCTCAAGTGATTCTCTTGCCTCCGCCTCCTAAGTAGCTGGGACTACAGGTGCCCACCACAACTCCTGGCTATTTGGTTAGAGATGGGGTTCTTGCTCTTGCTCAGGCTGGTCTCGAACTCCTGATCTCAAGCGATCCTCGTGCCTTGGCCCCTCAAAGTGGCAATACATTTTTATCGTAAGTTACTCTATACATATGTAACAAAGAAAACCTGGGTGAAGTAAATTGGTTAAAGTTTTTTTTAAAAACTTATCACACTCAGAGCCTGATTCTTGGAATCACTTTTCAACTCTGAGCTGTCAATGTCTGTTTTTTTTAACACAGGATCATTATCATCTGAGCCATTAAGAGTACTGGTGATATGGAATATTTCTTGAAAGAGTGCTTTACTGAACTAATTATCTATTGCTGCATAAAAAATTATCCCAAATCTTAGTAGCTTTAAGTACCCAGCATTTACCTATACTTCCTATGGTTCAAGAATCTGGGAGTGGGCTCAGCACCTGTAGCTCAGTGGCTAGGGGGCCAGCCACATACACCAGGACTGGCAGGTTCGAACCCAGCCCCAGCCTGCCAAACAGCAATGACAAAAGCAACTACAAAAAGAAAATAGCTGGGCCTTGTTGTGGGCGCCTGTAGTTCCCAGCTACTTGGGAGGCAAGAGAATTGCTTAAGCCCAAGAGTTGGAGGTTGCTGTGAGCTATGATGCCATAGCACTCTACTGAGGGCAACATAGTAAGATTCTGTCTCAAAAAAAAAAAAAAAGAAAAGAAAAAGAAAGAAAGAAAGAAAGAAAGAAAGACAAAGAAAAAGAAAGAATCTGGCAGTGGCTGGGTGGATCTGCCTCATGGTCTCTCATTAGGCTGCACTCCAGCTGTCTGCTGGGGGCTGCAATCACATGGGGCTGGAGAGACCATTTCCCAGTTCACTCAGATGGCTGTTGGCAGACTGTAGCTCCTAGCTGGCTATTGGCTGGATACCTCAGGTCCTCACTATTTGGAGCCCTCTATAGGCTTCCTCACTGTCTTCAGGACATGGCAGCAAATGATCAAAGACAGAGCACAGTGAGCATTCAAGACAGAAGGTATAGTCTTTTTCCAACCCAATATCAAAAGTGACATATATGATTTCTGCTGTATGGTACTGGTCACCAGACCAACCCTACAACAGTGGGGCACAAGGGTATGGACTGTGGGATCTTAAGACCATAGGGGGCCATTTTGCAAGCCGCTTACCACATCCACTATAAACCCCCAGGATTTCCTTCTGAACCTCGCCAGACAATCAAAAATCAGCTGGGACTCAAAAAGACTTTGCAAGGTTTGTGGACCAAAACATGGGGTTATAGTTTCCATGTCACCACAAAAAACACCAAGTTCACACATACAAGACAGTCAAGTCAAAGCTGCCATTTGGTTGACAGAGATTAAGATGCCATTGATTGCAAGATGTGTACTGATTTCAAAAAGGTAAAATGTGAACAAATACACATTTTAGAATTGATGAAGTGCAGTATGTTACATAAGAAGTCTTGAGAAGTGGTGGCAGGGAGCTGATTAATTCAGAAACTATATTATCTTCAAGGACCCAGGTTCCTTCCTCTTTGTACTCTAATATCCACAGCATATCTGCTGTATCCCTGTATGGTTTCTTTCAAGGTCACAAACCAGTGGGTGCAATTCTAAGCATCCTCTGAGGGGTCAAGAATTCCCAATTTTTCTCAGGTACCTCCTTTGTTTTCTAGGCTAGGTCTCATTCTGCTGCCCAGGCTGGAGTGCTGGAGTACAGTGGCCCGATCAGAGCTCACTGCATTCTTAAACTTCTGATTGCAAGTGAACCTTTTGTCTCAGCCTACTGAGTAGCTAGGTGTGTATCACCATGCCCAGCTAAGTTTTTAAGTTTTTGTCGGAACGAGGTCTCAATATGTTGCCAGGTTGCCCAGGCTGGTCTTGAACTTCTGGCCCCACGTAATTCTCAGCCTCCCAAAGTGCCAGGTGCCTCTTTTAAGAGCAATGGCATCTTTCCTGAAGATATCCAGAAGATTTCCCTTTCATATCATTGACCAGAAGGTGTATTGCAGCCTGTGTTAAATTAGGTTAAGTTGCATATGTTAAACTCAGAGTGATTTAAATAAGATTGAGGCTTGCCACTGTGGCTCACGCCTGTAATCCTAGTATTCGGGAGGCCGAGGGAGGTGGAGTGCCTGAGCGCACATGTTTGAGATCAGCCTGAGCAAGTGTGAGACCCCATCTCTAAAAAGTAACTGGACGTTGTGGCGGGTGCCTATAGTCCGAGCTACTTGGGAGGCTGAGACAAGAGAATCTCTTGAGCCCAAGAGTTTGAGGTTGCTATCAGCTATGACACTATGGGACTCTACCTTGGGTGACAAAGTGAGACTGTCTCAAAAAAGAAAACAAAAAATTGAAGATTATTCCCTTTCACAGAGGACTGGAGGTAGGCAGTGCTGATAGGTAGGTTCCATGGTGTCAATGTCATCAGGAATTTAGGCCATCTGACGTGATTTTTCTGTTTGTTTTAGAGACAGGGTTTTGTTCTGTCACAAAGGCTAGAGTTCAATGGTATGATTATAGCTCACTACAGCCTTGAACTCTTTGGTTCAAGCAATACTCCTGCCTCAGCCTCCCAGAGTAGCTGGGATACAAATGTGCCTCACTCATGCCTGGCTAGTTTTTCTTATTTTTTTAGAGACAGGATCTCACTATATGGCCACAGCTGGAACTCTCGGCCTCAAGCAATCCTCTGGCTTCAGCCTCCCAAGTTGCTAGGATGATAGGCATGAGCCACCATGCCTGGCTCAAGTGATTTCCTTCTCAAATTTACCCCACATTCCAAAATGGCTGCTGGAGTTCCAGCCATAGATAGAGGCATGTTATAGACCAAAGGAACAAAAACAGAAGGGCAAAATGTTCTTCAGCAGAGTCAGCTCCCTTAAATAACCTTCTTAGATACCCCATAGAACAGTTCTGTTTACATCTCATTAGTTAGAACTTGGTCACATTGCCATACCTAGCGCAAGAAATCATAGAAAGATTTTTTAAGTTTTTTTGTTTGCTTGTTTCTCATTTTTAAGTTTAGTTAGGCACAGTGTAACAAAATAAAATTTAGAAGGAAGTAGGGAGGAGAATGAATGTTAGGTGGCCACAAGCAATGTTTTCCACTGTCCTCCCACTTAAGCCAGACCCTAGAGGAACACGTTACTATTTGACCTAGATGCATTACAATTTACACACGTTATATTCTTCAAGGACTGATACTCACACCAAATCTGAATCCTATTAAATGAGGAAGGAGCAGATGGAACAGTCACTATTGGTATTTACCAGCAATCGCGGCCCTCCTTTCTTGCTAATACAACCTTGATTTTGTTTAGGGACCAGTCTGCCAAATTCTTTAGGGGACGTTTTAGCTCCCCTCCCCAGCCCCAGGGTGTGAATCTTAATTAGTCTGAAGCACCTTTAGGAATTCCGGTCCCTCTGCTATTGTTTGATTTAAGCTATGAGATGTAAGGGGATTTTTTTTGGAGGGGGGGAGACGTCTAGAAAGATTTCACCAAGGCTGAAGGAGAAACAGCTTTCCTTGGCCTCTGAATGTTGCCTATATGTGATGTCTGAAGCTTCAGCATCTACCCTGTGACTTTTAGAGAAGTCAGGATATAAGGTCAAAAACCAAAATCATGAGATTGCAGAGAAAAGAGAAATATGATAGACTATCTGTAGAATGCAGTTCTATTCAGTAATAAAAATGAACTATTGATAAACACAATAAAATGGGGAAATCTCAAAAACATTGTCTGAAGCAAAAAAGCCAGACACAAAAAAGTATACCCATTCATAACAGGGTTTAGCATATGCAAAATGGGTCTATAGGGACAGAAATCAGATTAGTGGGTACCTGTGGCAGGGGGTGGGAGAAGGACTGACTGCCTATGAACATGAATTTGTTGACTCGATGGCAGTGTTTCACACATATTAGTTGGAATAGTGACTACTAGATACAAATTTATAAACTGCGGTTTTAAAATCTGTGCTTTTTTTTGAGACAGAGTCTCAAGCTGTTGCCCTGGATAGAGTGCTATGGTGTCAGAGCTCACAGCAAACTCCAACTCTTGGGCTTAAGCGATTCTCTTGTCACAGTTTTTCTATTTTTAGTAGAGATGGGGGTCTCCCCTTTTGCTCAGGCTGGTCTTGAACTCATGAGCTCAAGCTATCTACCTGCTTTGGCCTCCCAGAGTGCTAGGATTACAGAGGTAAGCCCCTGCACCCGGCCAAAATCTGTGCATTCTATTGCATATAAATTATATTCCTTTTTTTCCTCTTTAGACAGGGTCTTGTTCTGTTACAGGCCTAGAATACAGAGATATCACCCTAGTTTACTGAAGCTCTGAACTCTGGGCTCAACGGATCCTACCTCCTGCCCCAGCCTCCTAAGTAGTTGGGATTAAAGGCATGAGCCACCATGCCTCACTAATTTTTCCATTTTTTGCAGAGATGAGGTCTTGCTATTTTGCTCAGGCTTATAAATTATATTTCAATAAAGTTGATGAAAGAAAGAAAGAAAAAGAGAGCAAGGAAACAAGCAAGAAACAAAGAAAGAACTTAGGTCCTTGTTAACATTTTTGGGCTAATGAGTTAACCAACAACCTCATCTCAGGACTTTTGTTTTGTGACATAATACTGTATAACCCATTTTAAAGTTTCATAACTCAAAGCCCCAAACACCTTGACAAATATAATCCTTTATGTCAGAAAGGAGAAGAGGCAACCGAAGATGGGGCACAGATACAGCCTAGGAAATTGCAGGTTTGGAGAAATCGCTGAGCAGGGCTAGGAACTTTGAAGTTCTGCCTAATCTAGTGGGGTTTACTCCCTGCTCCTCCATCAAGCCTGGTACAGCTGGGGATTTCTGACTTCACCCACCTCATCTGTGAAAAGAAGACCCTAGTCATCAAAGGACCTACTCTCAGGCTTCTGGTGAGGATTAGTGAGGGGAAAAATCAGGAAAGCTCCTAGTACAGTGCCTGACACATAGTAAGGACTCAATAAGGCCCCTGTTTTACCTCACCTGGTCCTAGAGAGAATGACCAAGCAGAGGCAGGGGCAGAGGAGGGAACAGAACATAAGGACCTTAGGAAGCAGACTGTGGAACTGTAAATGATTGATGACACCAAGGATTCAGGCATGAATGACAATGTTGATGAGATCACGTCTCAGGATTTTGGCAAAGGTTACTTGCAGTATATGTCTTCATCCCCGGGTAGATACTAGTAAAGAGAGATAAGAGAGGAGAGGAACAGGGTAAAAAGAGGAGTGTAAGTTGAATTTGAGGTACCTGTGAACAGTATGGAGTCGTGGACAAAAGAAAGGGCTCTGCCACCCACTGGCTATGTAATGTTGGCCAAGCTCCCCTCCCTAGAAACCCCAGTATCCTCAGGTGTAATATGGGAATTCTAAGATTACTTCGTTAGGTTACTATCAAGAGTAAATGAAACGATATATTTAAAGTGCTTGGCATGGTTCCAGGTACATAGTAGGTGCTCATTAAATAGAGATAATTTTTATCATCCCTCACACTTTGCCACATCTGCCTGGGCAGTCAGCCTCATGCCCAGCTACTGTGGGAGAGTGCTCGCCACAGCTGGTAAGCGTGGAGCTTTTTGAGCTTTCACTTTTTTTCTCTTGACTCACACAGGGTGTTCCCCTGCAGAAGATTTCCTCTCCTTTTATTTGTCTTTGACACCCCCATCCTTCCCTTCCTTCCATTCTCTACTCTGCCCTACCTCTTCCAGGGAGCCTTCCTTGATCGATGTCTCTCCATTCCCTGCCAACCTCTCCACTGCCTCCCTGTAGGGACTGGCCTCCCAGCCCAGACCTCCATCCACTTGGTTCCACCGCCCTTGCCCCCAGCAAAGACCACACCTGGACGCTTGGGGAAGCTTGCCTGGTGAGGGAAGGAAGCCGCCTTCCACCACATCCTCAGTGGACCACGGCTTGGAAAGGGGTGGAGCTGGTGAGGAGGTGGCCACCTGCCAGAGTGGCAGCAGACAAGCCGGCTAAATCCTTGACCTATGATTTAAGGGGTCGGGCATAGTTCAATAGAGCACTCCAGGCTGAGTCCCAGCTCGTGTACTCAGGTCAGGGGGATGAGGGCGGGGAGGGGAGGAGGGCCATCTCCTTCGAGAGCTCCGTGGCGTCACCTGACCCCTCTGGGGCATAATCCAGCACCCTGAAAACCCATAGCCCCTGTACATGAGTGCAGAAGCTCCCCCTGAGATGCGAGGGGATGGGGGAGCAGAGGGGGAGGAGAAGAGACCGGTGCAGGGCACACAGTAAAGGCCCTAAAAGGCTTCTGTCTCTACAAATCGCAGAACCCTTTTTAGGTCCTGGGACGCTGTAGGTGTGGCCAGTTTCCAGGTTGGCTCTAGTCTCCACTCCCTCCTTTTTTCCTCCGGAATTTTCCCTCATAAATGGACCCTAGTACGGCGTGGGGGAGACCCCTCCACCAGCAGGCTTGTCTGATAGAATTACACGTGCAAAACGGAGAGTTTTTTGTAGCCATAAATCCCAGTCAGGCTCTCAGAGGTGCTCACGTCCCTCCTCCCACAGGCTTGCTCGCAAGAGAGTCTATGCAAATGAGATGCAAAGCAGGCCGCGACAGCCGTAGGGATTGGCTGACGCGGGAGACCCTGTCCGCCCAATCCGCCCCCCCCCCCCCCACGCCCGCCCGACAGTCAGGGTTCCCCTGGCCCCGGGCCTGGGCCTGCCCATAAATCAGCGCCGTCAGCTTTAATGGCTCCTGACTAATTGCCTGGACTTGGGCTCCGGACTCGGATCGCCAGCATTAAAATTCAATCAGGCCTAGCGCTTAGCTATTAAATATTCATTGGGAGAGCTTCCCGAAACCGGGCTGGGGGATGGAGATGGGTGGGGTTAGAGAGACTGACTACCCGAACGCCCAGTCCCTCCTCCCTAGCACCCTGTCCTCTCCCACAGCTGCTGCCTGGTTTCCATTCTGCTTGACCTGATTTCTCTTTGGAAGTCCCCAAGCCTTCTCTAGAGACTTGGGAGATTTCTGAAGGAATGTTGGGTTGTCTTGCCAAGGGTTGGACCTAGTCCCCTCCATGCCTAGTCACTTCACCACACAGACACCTAGTGCCCACTGTAAGTTCCTATCAATGCTGAAACCTTAGGTCCCACCAGGAGAGGAATCCAGGGTACAACGGCTAAATCCTTAGCAGAGGCCAGGAGAGGCCCCTATTTCCCTGGCTCTGTTACCTTTGCCAGGGGCTTTGTGGGAGCTATACTGGTCCTCTTCAGCATAGCTGGAAAGCTTCAGTCTGGGACAAATGGGATCTAGGCTGGAAGGGAGGGGGGCTCCTTGTAGTCCCTCTCTCCTCTTCCCTTCCCCCAGGAATGCAGCCTACCCAAGCTTCTGGGCACCTGGCCTGAAGCTGGGCAAGCTGCCTGGAAGTTCTCAAGGAAGGTACCAAGGGAGAAGGGGCTGGGCCTGAGGGCCTGGCGGAACCGTTGGCAGTGTCAGGGACTTAAGCAGAAGGTGCACCCCTTCTCCTTCAAACACATACCACAGTCAGAGGGCTATGAAGAGGGTTTAGCAGATGTGATGACAGAAATGGTCCAAAGACTGGGTGAGCCACTCAAATAAGGGCCAAGAATTTTTCTGGATTCACTATAGTACATTGAAATGTCTTTTCCCACAGCTCCAGTTCCTAGGCCAGGAGAAGAAAGTATCAGGAAATATGCTAGGAGAGATGTGCTTCCCTCCCTGTTTCTACCAGGGGATACTCAGGAGCAAACCACCTGCTCACAGGGCTCTTTCCCTGACCTTTGCACTGTTGTTCTCTGCTCCTGATGCCTGAGGATGGTGGGGGAAATTAATTCTGGGGGGAATGAGGCCAGTATAAGACTGCCAGAAGGAGAGCAGCCTCACAGATGCTGCAAGGGAAGGAGGGAGGCTGAGGGTACAAAAGTACCGGTCTCTACAAGGCCAAAAGCAGCTAAGGGCTCCAGAAGGGGTGTAGGTTCAGGAAACACTGTTGTGGGGGACATTGGAAAGAATATCTTAGTCTGCTGTCTCTGAGGGCACCAACTCCTTGACCTAGCATGAAGCCTTGAATTCCCTGAAAACCCTATTCTCCCAGAGCTTAGATGTTGTCCTAACAGCAGCAAATGGGGCCCCCAAAGCACCCCCTCTCCAGGATCCAGGCAGACCCCAGGGCTGGGTGCAGGGCAGAATGTGTCTGGCAGTGATTAAGAAGGGAGCTAAGACTGGGAGGCCTCAGGCTTAAGGGGGTAGGAGTGACCCCTGCTAAGTGTCCAATTCCAAATCCAAACGTCATAGACAATCCCATATTCCAAGCTCACCCCATGTGTGGTTCCCATTAGGGCTGGCTGGGGTCTTCCTGAAGGCCAGGCCAGATTCCTAAGCCCCTCCCATAGCAGGGCCCTCCTCTTCACCCACAAGATGACTTTTTTCCCTTTTGCAAACCTTTAAAGGGGACAAAAGGATAGAAGACTTTAAACCTTACCCCTCAGGGTGGGCTAATCCCTGAAGACCCCTACACTGCAGGGGAAGTTTTAGGAAGTCTTCCCTCCTCTCCTAGGTCAGCTGCTTTTGTTCAGGCCTCGCCTGGATGATTGCAACTGCCCCCACTGACCTTCTGCTACCAGGCCATTCCTCCACACTGCCTCTGAGCAGGTGACCTAAAATTCAGGCTTGTTAGATCATTGGCCTCCTTGCAAAGCTTCCAATAGCTTTTCAGCAGCACTAAAGCCAATGACCAAATCTAGTCCTCAGTTATGTTTGTATTGTGTCTATTTTGGGCATTCACGAAATTTTATTTTATTTTATTTTATTTTAAGACACAGTCTCACTCTGTTGCCCTGGGTAGAGTGCCATGGCATCATAGCTCACAGCAACCTCAAACTCAGGCTCAAGGGATCCTCTTGCCTTAGGCTCCCAAGTAGCTGGGACTACAGATGCCTGCCACGACAGGGCTAAGAATTTTAAAATTAAATAAAAAGAAATAGTTGTCAACATTTAAAGCCAGGGGGTAACACAAAATCTACATTTCTTTTTTTTTTTATTTTCAGATTATTTAAAAATCTACATCTCTAATTTTTCTGGAATATCTGGCAACAGAGGCTTGCTTTCCTGCATGGCAACAACTAGCTAGAACTGAAAAGGAATCCCCTCTCAGCCTGGGGCTCAGCTGTGCACCATGGTCCCCACTAGGTCCTATCGTCCCCCAGGTCTGAGCCCCAGGTGAGTGAACAGCCTTTTTATCACGAGGCTGGCACTGGCCTTTTCCTTTGACTTTCCATCAGCTCCAGTCCTTTGGCCATTAATGTTTTTGTCTGCCCCTTCCTGCGCAGATACTTCAATTCGCTACAACAAACTCAAGTCAAAATTCCATGGCCATGTGTCACTTCAGACTCCTTTCACACACCTGTCTCCTCCCCTCCAACATTCTTGGTCCAGGCACATCAAACCAGTCACTCTTACAAACTCAAGTCAAAATTCCATGGCCATGTGTCACTTCAGACTCCTTTCACACACCTGTCTCCTCCCCTCCAACATTCTTGGTCCAGGCACATCAAACCAGTCACTCTTCCAGAGACGCAGCTAGACTTTCACACTCCCAGGTTTTTTTTTTTTTTTTTGCAGTTTTTGGCCAGGGCTGGGCTTGAACCCGCCACCTCCGGCATATGGGGCTGGCGCCTTACCACTTTGAGCCACAGGCGTCACCCACACTCCCAGGTTTTGGCAGACTGCTCTTCTACCTGCAGCGCTGCTTCTCTTTGCCCCTGGCAAATTCCTCTTCCTCCTTCCAACCTCAGTCCAGAAGCCACTGACCGGGGTGTCCATCTGACCCCTGCAGAAGGCAATTACCCTCATGTTGTCCAGTGGTCCCTTTGATTCCACAACGTCTCAGTCCCCCTGCACCCCACCGCGGCTCTAGCTCCTCCAGGGTTGAGAGGAGGCCTGCTTGGCATCCCCCAGGCTCACCGTGCTGAGGGATCAGGCCATCAGGCTAGTGACAGTGGTAACTGTGGGAGAGATGTAGCTTAGTGCTGAACTGTGTGACAAACAGGTTTGAGGGAGTCAGCAAGGCTACAGGGGGGGAAACCAGCAGGTATTCTGAGTCATAAGGCAAGGTTCTGGGTTCTAGAGTGAGTGGCTTCCTGTAGCAAGGCGACCCGACTCTCCTTAGAGAGTATTCCAGCAAGGAGAATTTCAGAAGGACAAAAAAGGAGCTAGTCCGGTGCAGTAGCATGCACCTAGACTCCCAGCTAACCGTGAGGCTGAGGCAGGAGGACGTTTTGACTTGAGGAGTTTGAGAGACCGGCATGGATAACGTATTAATACAGGGAGGGGAGAGGTGAGGAGGGACAAAACACAAAGACTCTGGGGGCTGGGCAAAGTGTTCTTATGAGAAGAAATGAGGCAGAATATTTGAAACCCTAGTGGTGACCAGCCTGAGCAAAAGCAAGACCACCGCTACTAAAAATAAAAAAAACTAGCTGGGTGTTGTGGTGGGAGCCTGTAGTCCCAGCTACTGAGGAGGCTGAAGCAGGAGGATTGCTCAAACCCGAGAGTTTGAGGCTACTGTGAGCTATGACGCCACAGCATTCTATCCAGGGCAGCATAGGATAGAAAACAAACAAACCAACAAACAAACCCTAGTGGCTCTGGGAGGGGCAATCCACAAACATTCCTTGAAACCCCTCCCCCCAATCATCAGTCACAGAGGACTGCAATACACAGAATCCCCTGTGGTTGCAGAGACCCCCCCCAGCAAATGGCCTTGACACCAGCTCATAACTCCCTCTTGCACAACAGCTGACTTTGTCTCTCAGGGTTCCCACGTCTGTCACAGCACCTTTCAGGGGGCCACCTCAAGCCTGTCATCAATGTCCCAGCCTCAGGGGCTTCCCAAGGCTAGGGCTGGCCTGAGGCCCCTGGTCTCCCCAGGACTTTGGCCTCTCATGCTCTGTGTAATCAAATCCTCCAGCACATCCAAGAAGCAGGAGCTGGGTCCCCATCTTACAGACAAGGACCCTGAACGGTGCCCGAGGTCCCCCAGTAGTGGGGGGGAGGTCAGAAGTGAGGGGTTGGGAGGAAGGGGATGGGGGGTGGATTCCAGCCCGCTCTGAAGAGCCAAGTTCTGCCTCCTCCCCAGGGCTCCTGGCTCAGCCTTGGAGTCCTGGGTACACACCTCCTGCCTACACACCCAGACGAATCCGCCTAGTTCTGGGGGACACCCCCCACACCTCCCACTCCTAGGAGCAGAACGCGAACCCGTTGGGACTCTCTTGCAGCGCTTTGTGACTTCGACTGAGGCTGCCCTCGAGCAAAGAGGCTGCTGGGTTCACCTCGCACTACCCCTGTGGGCGGCTCCAGGGCCACCCCGAACCCCCGCCCGCTCGGGGGCCCCGGGTGAGCATAAGAGGGGGCGCTGGGAGAAGCGGGGCTGCGACAGCGCGCGACTCCGGACCCTCCCCCTGCCGTGGGAGGAAGAGGAGGAGGAGCAGATGGCAGCAATTAGGGCGCGGACCGCCTTCTGCCAGTAGCCGGGCGGACGCTGGACTCGTTAGCGGGCTCCCGCTCCGGCAAGAGGGACAGGGCCTCCCCTGGCCTAAGGCTGGCGGGGGTCCCGGGGGAGGGGCTCTGGAGCCCAGTGCTCGGGCGTCCTAGCTTCTAGGGGAAGGGGAGTGTGTGCCAGGTGGAGACATCCCCTCATCCTGGGACAGGAGCCCCTTGGGAAAGGCAAATCCTATCCCTCTGTCCCCTTCCTCAAGAGTAGTTTTCAGGCCAGGGCATTAACAAGCCCAGAAGATTTTAGAGCTCCGAAGATTTTCAGGTTGAGCCAGTGGCTGGGGCTGGGGAGAAGGAAACTGTGCGGTTGTGCAGGTTGTGACATAAAAAAGAGGTGGTGCCTGGCTGTGGGTGAAGAGAGTTCCAGGAAGGAGAGCCGGGGACACCTTTTCTGCAAAAAGACCGAAGAGCCGGCCTGGACTGCCCTTCATTTGGGACTGCTGACTGTAAAGGGGTAGAGAGCAGATGGCTAGGGTTGGCCCCTGTGGGGCAGGGGCAGGGCCAGGGCCAAAGGACTTTTCTGGCCCAGGGTAGAAACAACCAGTTTGGCTCTCTGGTCTGGTCCTTTCTCCCTTCCTGAATTCCTTTGCTACCCTCACCCTGAATCTTGTCCCTCTGTCTTAAAAACAGATCCTAATCAGTCCCTCCCGCCCCCCCCCCCAATTGTCCAAGTCCCTATTACTTTCTTGCACAATTGCAAAGGCTCTCATCTGTTCTCCCAGGTTCCCAGACAATCAATTCACACAGCAGCCAGGGAAACATTTAAAAATACAAATAAGAAAAAAATGAGGGCACGGCACTCCCTGCTTAACAACCACCCCTGGCTTCCCTGGGAAGAAGCCCCAACATTTTACCACCGCCCTTGCCTACACTGGCCTCTCTTCCAATCATTCACCCCTCTGCCACTCACGCTGGCTGCCTTTCTCTTCCTTGAACTTGGTAAGCTTTCCCTCACCTCTCCCCTTGGCCTTGCTGGTCCCTTTTCCTGGACTGCCCTGCCCTAATCCTTCACAGGAATGTCACCTTTCCATCATCCCTGACCACAATATTAAAGCAGCCGCACATGCCTGATCCCACATATCACTTAACCGTATATATTTCTTCCATAGGACTCACCACATTCTGTAATTATCTTTCTTATTCATTTGATTTGTGGTCTGTTTCACTTACCAGAATGTCAGCTTCATAAGCTCAGGGACTTTGTCTTTCTTATTCTCCCGCACAATGTCTGGTTACAAACCTAGGAGGTACTGGATACATACTGCATACATTTAAGGAAAGACAGAGTCCCTGGGGAATGAAGTGGATGATAGTCTGTCTGGTCCCCTCTCTGAGGCCAGCTGCAAATACCTGTATCCACCTGGGCAAACACCCAGAGGCCTTGCACACATGGGCAGACTGGTAGTTTGCTATAACTATAATCTTAGCATCCAATACTTTTTGAGTGCTTACTATTTGTTGGGCATCATTCTAAGTTATTTTACATGTTTTAACCATCTCATACAATTCCCCTGTGAAGTAGACACACCCCACACACATATCCACACAGGGACACCAGGGAAGGATCAGCCTAGAAGCGGGCACAGAGCTAGTTTGCGCAAAAGGGTAAAAGAGGAAGGTTAGTCACATGCCATCCCATACATACTCTGGACCCCCACAGCACTGAGGGTGGTACAGAGGAAAGGGCAGCGTGCGATGTCAACCCACGAGAGGGGTGATCTGGGACAACCCTTTACCCTCTTGAGGCTGCACTGGCAAAATGGTAGGCCAGGCGTAGGTAATACTAACTCCCAACGTCATCCTCAGGATTAAACTCAAAAGTCACAAAAGTGCTTCAGCAGCTGCAGAAGGCTAGTGGATGGCAGAAAGGGGAGGGTACAGGTTACCAGCTAGGAAAGCTGGGGCTAGAAGCTTCACTTTGGCTCCTCTCGAACCCCAGCCCCCTGCTGTATGGCCCTGGGGGGGGTGCTCCTCACCAGTTACTCCCTCCTCTGTACCCATCCTGGCACAGAACTAGAGCCCCATAGGTGTTTGTTGAGTGACTGCCTGAGTGAGGGAATGACTGGGAGACAAGTAAAAGGAAGAGAATGTATACATATGAGCGAAGGTAGATGGAATGAAATAGGGAATAGAGACACTCTCTGCCTCTGTGCTTCGGCTTCTTCATCTGTCAAGACAGCCTTGTTGCTCAGTCCACCCTTCTCCCTGGGCATCAGGGTGGATCAGATGAGATGGGGCAGCCTCTCCTTGCTATCTATGCAGGGTCCCAGGGTGGATAGGGGGAGCTGAAGTGGCTGGTGTTCCCTTCCCCCAGTCCCTGTCCCCTGGAATTTATAGATTCCTCATTGTCCTGCACAAAGGCCTTCTGGGGAGGGGGCGGGGTGGGTGAGGAGCCTGGGGAATTAAAAAGTCAGAGACTGAGTAATAGCCAGCCACACCCGAGGCCCCATAAATCTGCCCAGCCCCTGTAAGATGGGCTCACTCTGCCCTACTCCAGGCGGCTTGCAGAGATTCTACTGCTGGGATTAGCTACCCTCCTCACAGCTCTGGAGCCTCACCAAGGTGGGGTGCAAGAGCAGGCATGAAGACAAGGGGGACGGGTGACTCATGCTGTTTTATCCCACTGACCTCAGAAAGTCCTTCCTCCCGGCTTGCTCCGGGGTTGTCCCCCTGTAATTCTAGTCCACTGCTATTGGTTCTGAGCAGGAAAATGAGCTTTCGATGGGTGTTCTTAGTCCCTTGGTGGGAGGGGTCCTGGAGGCCCAGACTCCAGGCAAATGGCCTCCTCCCCCACTCTGGGAGACTGAGGGTTGAATTGACAGATGGTGCAGTGTTAACAGATGACATGGAAAACAGAATTACTCAGCTGCTATGTCCTTCCATCTTCCCCATGAGAGGGGATGGCCTTCAAACTGGAAAAAACAATGAACTGGATTGGAAGGGCAGCAGAGGAGAGGAGAGAAACTACGGGGCAGAGGGGACCATGGGTCATAAAAGACCCACCTGGATATCCCATCCTTGGCACTCACCAACTGGACAGTCTCAAGCAGGTCCATTAACCTCTCAGAGTCTCTGTTTTCTCATCTATAAAATGGGTCAAAGAAAAACCCTGCCTTACTGTTCTCATTGGCTTTTATGAAGATAATTGGATTTTGAGTTTGTAAAATGGGCTTTTAAACTTGCAAACGTACAAAAATATAAGAGATTACTTTTTATAAATTATAGATGCCAGCCCCTTAGCTGTCCACAAAATCATTTTAACAACTTTTTCTTCCAACAAAATATAATAGAGTAGAAAACATAACCATGTATCAGAGTTTTATAAGATTTTGCTCTCAGTTATATGATATGTTCATGTGTCTGGGGTCCAGATGTAAATATATTTACTGTGGGTGATGGTCAAAGTTTGATATGCCCAGAGTAGAAGATACTCTTCAGTGATACCTGCAGAAGAGAATGGTGGATGAGTGAAAAGTAGCAATGCAAAATGTGCCAGGCTAACCACACACATAAAGGGAGGAAGCCTTGGTGGGGACTATGGAACCCAGGCTGGGGAGACCTGGCTCTGAGCAGCTCCCTGTAACTAAGTTTGATGATGATGGGGGCGAGGACGTACTTAGCGCTTAACTGCCCTCTCTGAGGCTCTCTTTGCTCAGTAAGCTGGAGCTCTCTTTGATGGAGCTTCTTTGGCCAGGCGCAGTGGATCATGCCTGTAATCCTAGCACTCTAGGAGGCCCAGTGGGTGGATCGCCTGAGCTCAGGAATTTGAGGCCAGCCTGAGAAAGTGAGACCCCATCTCTATTAAAAATAGAAAAACTAACAGGGCATTGTTCCAGTTACTTGGGAGGCTGAGGCAAGAGGATCGTTTGAGCCTAGGAACCTGAGGTTGCTGAGAGCTATGATGCCATGACACTCTACCCAGGGCAAGAGGGTGAGACTTTCCAAAAAAAAAAAAATGCCTTGAGTCTGAATCCTGGGGATCCTGTCCCTGAACACGCACTGGACAACGAATGCTGTATGCTCAGCATGCCCTGAGCTGAGCCAGAAAGAAAGGGTTAATCAATGAGAATCTTGAACTCGTGTGCCCGGACCTCCCCTCTGATGCACTAGGAGTGCAGAAGGATCTGCAACAAGTATGATGTAGTGGTGGTCAGGACCCCCCTGCCTGAACTTCACCCATGACCCTCGTCCCCACCCCCACCCCAGAGGGCATAGTCCAGTGAGGATAAGTTGGTCAGAGCAGGCCCTAAATCAATCCCAGACCTTCCTAGCCAGCACTGAGTTATGAGCTGTGTGCTTTGTGATGTAGATCATGGTTAGGGAGTAGGGGGCATGACCTATGGCAGGTCACACTGGACCCCCAGAAGGGGCCAGAGCTTGAGGTCAGAGGCTACCTCCTCCATCCTGCACCCCACCCTGCTAAGTTTCATCCCACTTAAGCTGCATTGGGTCACTTCCCCAATGATTGCTGGCCCAGCTCTACCTGTCATCACATCTGGAAGCTGGGAGTAGAGGGGCTTCTGCTAGAAAAGATTCCAGAAGAAAGGGAAAGGGTGAGATGACAGTATATTCGGTTGCCTAAAGGTGACTGGTCTATGCTGCAAACCAGACTCAAAAGTTCCCTGTGGCAGCACCTGTAGCTCAATTGGCAGGGCACCAGCCACATACACCGAGGCTGGCGGGTTTGAAAGCAGCTAGGCCTGCTAAACAACAATGACAACTGCAGCCAAAAATAGCCAGGCATGTGGTGGGCACCTGTAGTCCCAGCTACCAGGGAAGCTGAGGCAAGAGAATCGCTTGAGCCCAAGAGTTTGAAGTTGCTGTGAGCTGTGATGCCACAGCACTCTACCAAGGGTGACATAGACTCTGTCTCAAAAAAAAAGTTTCCCTAGCTCCTTCTCTGTAGATTTGCTCCCCCTAACTTACCCCTTCTCTTCTGATTGAATTCTGCAAGTCAAGACTCTGGGCAAGAGCCCAGCCTAAAGGATTAGATGGCTGAAGATACGGGATGACAGGCGAAGCACGCGACAGAGAGAATCAGGCTCCAGACAGTGTGTGTTATCAGGGCTTAAGAGAGAGCCGCAGAGGGATAGAGAGATGGAAAGAGCCAGACAGTGAGATGAGAAAGATCAAAAGTTGAAGCATGGGAAAGACAGAAGGAGGAGTGGTGTATCAACACAGGACGCCAAAGGGAGAAGCTGAGGAGAGATTGCAGCTGCAAAGAGGCAGCTGGTGAACTCTGCCCAAGCCCAGCCACTAAGAGATCAAAAGGAGGATCACCTGTAAAGTTCCTCTACTTTTAATCGTTAAGACCAACACACTGAGACTTCAGAAGCCTGGGATAAAATGTACCTGTGTCACCCAGAAGGCAATCCAGTATTTTACTTATTAACCAGCAACCTCCACTTCCTGACAACCACAGTCATCTCTATTAGCAAAGACACAGGGAGAGTCGGGACCCAGCCTGGGGAACTGGGAGAAGTTGGGAGGGGAAGCATATAGAATCCTCCTGAGGAGGGAGGCCTGAACAGGGCACCTCAGCACAGGGCATCCATGCAGGTGGAAAGTAAAAAGCCTCATACACCTTCTGGGCACGCAGCCAGGTTGGCTAAAGTGATCTACAGAAATATCTGAGGAAATATCTCCCCTTCCTTTAGGCCCAAATCGGAAAACACTCCTCTACATACACACACTTTCCTGCTGTGCACCAGCTCTGCGAAGACCCTATCTTTGCTTCTGATGCCCGAGTTCTCTGCTATAGCCTGAGTCTCTGGGGCAAGGATGCTCTTCCAGTTCCTGCCCAGGGCTGCCACCTGCTGGCTGAGAGTGGCCTTGCAGAAACAGGATCCTTGCCCAGGCAGGGTGTGGTCTGTGCTGGACCAGGATTCTCTAGGGTGAGAGGACAGAATTTGAAAAGCAAAATGTGAAATCTTCTTTTGCCTAGCTAGGTATCCTTGAGGACTCTCTGCACAGGTTCAAGTCCCCCTATCCCTTGACAGTCCCTCTCGCATGGTGCTTGGCAGGTGGGGGGGCTCTTCAGGCCAGAGAGAGTGTGGCAGGTAACTCACATTTACTGAGTGGCCAATACAGGGCTAGTTGTAGGAACACAGAGATGATCAAGGTGAGGAAAACTGCCAAGAATGAGATTAATGATAATGTGTAAAAAGCATTATGTGTCAGGCATATATTTCACACTAGTGAAAACATATAATGAATACATAATAGTCTTCAATTAATAGTTATTGAATGAATGAGCATTAGAACCGTGAAATGACAGACTGTGCATTTGGGAGCGGTTGTGTGGGGAAGAGGGGAAAACAGGCAGGGGAATATTTCTGATTCTTTTTTTTTTTCTATTAAAAAGTAGTAATTGTCTTGGTGGAAGAGTTAAATACTTACAGGTTTAAAAAGCAAATATAGGTTCAGCATCTATAGCTCAGCGGCTAAGGCACCAGCCACATACACCAGAACTGGTGGTTTCAAATCCAGCCTACGCCTGCCAAACAACAATGACAACTACAACCAAAAAATAGCAGGGTGGTGTGGCGGGCGCCTGTACTCCCAGCTACTTGGGAGGCGGAGGCAAGAGAATCACTTAAGCCCAAGAGTTTGAGGTTTCTGTGAGCTGTGACGGCACAGCACTCTACCGAGGGCAACATAGTGAGACTGTCTCAAAACAAACAAAAAAAAAGGCAAATATAAAACTCCCCTTCCAGCCTTCTCTTATTCCCCTTCTTTAAGTAAACTATGTTTTAATGAGCATCAATTTGTCCAGTGGTTCTCAACGTTGGCTGTACATTAGAATCACATGGGAAGATTTAAAAAATCCTCTTGCCCAAGTTGTGCCCTAGGCAAATTACTTTAGAAATTCTGGAGTGGGTCTTCATTATTTCTAAAAAGTTCTTGAGTGATTACATGGTACAGCCAATTTTGAAAACTGTTCCAGCCTTTTCTAGACATTTACAAAGAAATGTAAGTAGTCAACCTCACACTCACACTATATACATATATGTACACACACACACACTGTGTGTATATATATACTATATATGTGTACAGTATACTTGTGCCTATGCATATGTGTATTTTACATTTGACTTTGTTTTTCAACCAATTAACAACATGGCTTAGAGATATTTTCGGGGCAGTCCATACGGATCTATCTCATTCTCTTTTAATGGAGGCATAATTTTCATGTGCCTTACTTTCTCTAACGCTTTCCCTACTGATGAACATTTAAGTTGTTTCTAATTTGTTTTTTTACTACTACAAACAATGCTACAAGGTATATTTCATATATCTTTGCTTACATATGCATGTATTGTTTTGGAAAAGATTTCCAAAAGCAGACTATCTGGGACAATGTGTATGTACATTTGTTATTTTGACAGATATCGTCAAAATGCTTTCCAAAAATACTTCATTAATTTACATTACCCCCACAGTGTAAGCACTTAATATTATTATTATTTTGTCGAGACAGAATCTCATTCTATGTCCTGGGTAGCGTGCCATGGCATCATAGCTCACAGCAACCTCAAACTCTTGGGCTCAAGCAATCCTCTTGCTTCAGCCTCCTGAATAGCTGGACTACATGCACCTGCCACAATGCCACACTAGTTTTTCTTTCCTTTTCCTTTTGCCCTTGGTAGAGTTCTGTGGTGTCACAGCTCACAGCAACCTCCAACTCATGGGCTAAAGTGATTCTCTTGACTCAGCCTCCCAAGTAGCTGGGACTACAAGCACCTGCCACAACGCCAGCTATTTTTAGAGATGGGGTATCACTCTGACTCAGTCTGGTAGTTTTTCTATTTTTCTTTTTCTTTTCTTTTTTTTTTTTTAGAGACAGAGTCTCAGTTGTCTGGCTATTTTTGGTTGTAGTTGTCATTGTTGTTTTAGCAGGCCTGGGCCAGGCTTGAACCCGCCAGCTTGGGTGTATGTGGCTGGCGCCCTACTCACGGAGCTATGAGTGCCAAGCCAAGATTTTTAACACTATTAAAGGACATAAAGGAAAACCTGAAAAATGGGTAAATATATCATCTTAGTCTGTAGTGTGTTTAGGCTGTTATAAAACAAAATGCCATTGACTAGGTGGTTTATTAACAACAAAAAATTATTTCTTATAGTTCTGGCGGCTGAGAAGTGTAAGATCAAAGTGACAACGCTGTCAGTGTCCAGTGAGTGCCAGTTTTCTGGTTCATAAACAGCCATCTTTTGTGAAGCAAAAGGGGGTCTCTTTTATAAGTGCAGGCTTCCAAAACCTCCCCTCACAATGCCATCACCTTTAGAGTTAGTATTTCAAGATATAAATTTGACTGGGAGCTGAGGTGGATAGATTGCTTGAGCTCAGGAGTTGGAGACCAGCTTGAGCAAGAGCAAGACCCTGGCTCGGCACCTGCAGCACAGTCGTTGCAGAACCAGCAGCATACACTGAGGGTGGCGGGTTCGAATCCGTCCCAGGCCAGCTAAACAACAACGACAACTGCAACAAAAACAGCCAGGCCTGTGGTGGGCACCTGTAATCCCAGCTACCAGGGAGGCTGAGGATAGAGAATCACTTAAACCCAAGAGTTTGAGGTTGCTGTGAGTTGTGATGACATGGCACTCTACCTAGGGCAACAGGGTGAGACTCTGTCTCATAAATAAATAAATAAATAAATTTGGGATTAAATTAATTTATAAATTCAGGGAAATTCCTATCTAAATTACAGCAAAAATCTTTAAAAGATTCAACAATCTTATCTGCAATTTCAAATTAAAGAATAAAAGTAAAATTTGAAGAAGAAAATCAAATATGGAGAATTCTGGCTTGGCACCTACAGCTCAGCAGCTAGGGCGCCAGCCTCATACACCAGAGCTGGAGGGTTTGAATCTAGCCTGGGCCTGCCAAACAACAATGACAACTACAACCAAAAAATACCTGGGCGTTTTGGTGGGCACCTGTAGTCCCAGCTACTTGGGAGGCTGAGGCAAGAGAATCACTTAAGCCCAAGAGTCTGAGGTTGCTGTGAGCTGTGATGCTATGGCACTCTACCAAGGGCGACATAGTGAGACTGTCTCAAAAAAGAAAAACAAACAAACAAACAAAAAAGCTCACTAAATATGGAGAACTCTATTAGGCAGACAGACCACAAAGCAGAGGAATACAATTAGCATGGGGCCAGGCAGGGAGGCTCACACCAGTCATGGCAGCACTTTGGAAAGCCAAGGAGGCAGGAGGATCGCTTGAGGTCAGGAGTTCAAGACAAGCCTTAAGAACATAGACAGCCCCCCCCCCCCAGCAAAAAAAAAAAAAAAAGGATTTCTTTCAATGAAGGTGACCATAGATAAAGCTATCTGAAAGGTTTGTAGTGCAGTCGCCACATTTAAAACTCATCTGACAGCAGGTTTATGATCTAAAATATTCAAAGGGATTATTGAAAAATCAATAAGGAAAGGATAGGGAAATCCAACAGAACATTGGGCAAAGGCCACAAACATGCAGCTCCTAGGAGAGGAAACAAGAACAGCTACCTGGGCATGTGGAGAGATGCTCCTCTTATTGATAATCAGAAAAATTTAACATAAAATGGCAATATCACTTTCTTGTTCTGTACTATCAGATTGATGACATTTAGAATGCTGAATAATGACAAGTGTTGGCAAGGATGTAGGGAAACGCTTATGTGCTGCTGGTGGGCACAATACAAAACAGAGAGTCATTTGACAGTATCCTGTCCGAAAGCATGTATGCGCCCTATGACTCAGCAGTCTCAGAGCCCTGTGCAATGACTAGGTACGTATTTGTCGTGACAGGAAGTTGGAGACAACCTAGGCATTTATCATGGGAAGAACGGATCAGTAAAACACGGCAGATGTGGGGCAGTGCCTGTGGCTCAACAGAGTAAGGCGCCGAAGGTGGTGGGTTCATAACCCAGCCCCGGCCAAAAACACACACACAAAAAAAACCCCCAAAAGTGGCAGATGCACACCATGGATTTCTATACAGCAGGAATAAGGGGAAAGAAAGAAGTAAAATGGTGCACCACACATTTTTTATTAAGAAAGCAAAGTTTTTCCCTGGAACACTGCTCATCAGACTCCTGAATGAATTTCAGAGGCCAAAATTGTGTTACATGATCACACTTAATTAAAAAGTGGCTAGAGTTGGACACTGTGGCTCACATCTATAATCCTAGCACTTTGGGAGGCTGAGGTGGATTGCTTGAGCTCAGGAGTTCTAGACCAGCTTGAGCAAGAACAAGACACCATCTTCTACTAAAAATAGAAAAATGAGCCAAGTGTTTTGGTGGGCTCCTGTAGTCCTAGCTACTTGGAAGGCTGAGACAAGAGAATTACTTGAGCCTAGGAGTTTGAGGTTGTGAGCTATGACACCATAGCACTCTACCCAGGGTGACAGAGTGAGATTCTGTCTCAAAAAAAAAAAAAAAGGAAAAACAATTAAAATAAATAAAAATAAAATAAAAGGTGACTAGAGAGAAGGGCAGTTATGAGAGATATCTGACATAGGATCTGGTAGATTTCTTCTAACTGCTGCATAGAATTCCATACTGCACATCTGCCACATTTTACTATGATAGCTAGAGATGTAGCAATCATCTTGTGACTGGGAGAAAAAGTCAAGAGAATCCCAGACAAGTCCCTGACACCATCAAATTGTTTAACCAACACCAACAGCTTCCTATCCCTGAACTTCTTATCATGTGTGAAAAAAATAAACCCCTGTTTAAGTCACGTGTGTCAGTTAGAGTTCAACTACAAACAGGAGAAATATATCTGATTAGTTTAAAAAGAAAAGGATAGAGTAGCAAGCTCTAGGTCCAGGGACAAGGCCCAGCTTTGAGAGTCACATGATCTCTGCCCACAATTGGGAAAACAACAGTCCCTACTACGGGAAGATGATGAGTCAGGAAGCTGCAGGCTAGCAGCCCACTGCTGCTGTCATGACCTGTGACAGCAAAGCGGATGTCCCATGTTGTGTGGCTCTGTTCCAAATTTTTATCTTGCACAAGAGCAGAACCTAAACCACAAATTCCCAGCTCAAGGGAATCTGGAAGTGTTTTTTTAGCTTTCCAGTTTCTGAAGTGCAGAAGAGTTTGGGATTGATGTTAAGTAACCAGTTTATCACCAAATGATAAATGATATCACCAGCTTTTGGTTACTTACCACCAAATGCTCTCCTAACTGATACACTGTGTGTATATAAAGCAGCAAGGGTGGATTTTTTTTTTTTTTTTTGAGACAGAGTCAGCTCACAGCAACCTCCACTCCTGGGCTCAGGCAATTCTCTTGCCTCAGCCTCCCGAGTAGCTGGAACTACAGGCACCCACCACAACGCCCAGCTATTTTTTTGTTGTTGTTGCAGTTTAGCCAGGGCTGGGTTCGAACCCACCACCCTTGGTATTATATATGGGGCAGGCGCCCTACTCACTGAGCCACAGGTGCCTCCCACAAGGGTGGATCTTAAAAACACAGTATTGAGTGGCTGGGCACCCATAGTACAGTGGTTAAGGCGCCAGCCACATGCACCGAGGCTGGCAAGTTTGAATTGCCCAGGGCCTGCTAACCAACAATGACAACTGCAACAAGAAAATAAATAGCTGGGTGTTGTGGCAGGCGCCTGTAGTCCCAGCTACTTGGGAGGCTGAGGCAAGAGAATCTCCTAAGCTCGAGTTGGAGGTTGCTGTGAGCTGTGATGCCACAGCACTCTACCGAGGGCAACATAGTGAGACTCTGTCTCAAAACAACAACAACAAACCAGTATTGAGTGAAAAAGACAATGAGCTTTGTGGTACAATTTATAACATGTTACTTAGAAACACACAAATCAACACTACCTTTTTCATTGAAATGTACTTTTTTTTTTTTTCCCTCAGTTTTTGGCCAGGGCCTGGTTTGAACCCGCCACCTCCGGTATATGGAGCCAGCGCCCTACTCCTTTGAGCCACAGGCGCTGCCCAAAATGTACATTTCTTAATACATATAAGTGCCGATTGGTAAAGGAAAGAGGAGAATAGGGGTGGGGATTAAAAGTGAAAGAGAGAAATTAAATAAAGTAAAATAAAATGAATGAAAGGTTTTGTACAATCCGATGGTGGGAGTGATACAGATGGATACATCAACTGGCTCAGTTTTCTACCTCAGAGGTCCAAAACCAACATTTTTGCCACTAATTTAAGTAATAATTTAATAATTATTCGTAAAATTTCATATTTAAGTTACCATACTAAAACTAATCTATTAAATATATCATAATTTATGTACTTTTATTTGACAATTCTTCATGTTTTGATTTCCCCAGAACCTTAAAAGATAAGTCCGGGGGATACGGCCTGGCCCCACCCCACGTAGTTCTGGGAGTCCCAACCCTATTTAGTCACACCCTCTCCTACCATCATACCTTCCCCAAGTTCTACTCCCCCAAAGCAGGAGATGGGGTGGGAGGCTTCAGTCCATCGGAACTGGGTTCTGAGACCCCACAGCCTTTATAGCCTGGGTTTGTGAGCTCAGCTGCTATCCGCGCAAAGCTCAAGGTGAGGGCTGTCGTTAGGGGCGGGGAGTCTTTCAGAGCCCGCCCCTGGCAGGGAGGGGTTGCCCGGCACAGGCCCCGCCCACTCCCCAGGATCTTAGGGCGGCTTTTGGTCGGCTTGGAGACAAGGGCACCCACCCCTGCAGGCCCCCAATCCCTTCCTAACCGGCTTGATCCAGCTCAGCCCTGAGGTGTTTGCAGCAGCTCTTTCTGAAAGTCCAACCATCTGTTACCTGTGTTGCTTCCTGGGAAGGAAGCCTCTCAGGTTGCCTCCAAGAAGTCTGGGGGATGCTGTTGGCCGCAGGTGCCCCATGATGACTACCTCATAGAGACCCTTAGAACCCCAGGTAAGCTCTGGTGGGAAAGAAAAAACTGATGACCCTCTCTCCGTGAATCTCACTAGGGTCCTGACCTACAGTGAACCGTTCCCCTGCCTTAGGGCTCCTGGCCAGCTGCTTGTCCACTCTCCTCCCCAGGGAGGAGGCCAGGCACCTGCTGGGATAAAGTCTTTCCCCAGCGCAAGTGTAGGGTATTTGCAGCTTCTGGGACCCCCTTCCTTCCCCCAGGATCCACGGAGACAATACTCCTCTCCATTCTCTGTTATAGACGCCAGTTGCCTGAGGAGGGGCCCTTGCCTTCTTGGCCCCAGACTGGAAAGGGAAGAGCAGCAGAAGGCTGGACATGTCTGAGGCTCTTTCCTGCCCCAGCAATGAGACCTCTGCCCCAGGCAGCAGGCTAGGGGCCCTGTACTGGGCCTGTGTTCATAATGACCCCACCCAGCTCCAAGCCATACTGGAAGGAGGGGTCTCTCCAGAGGAGGCCAGCCAGGTGGACCGCAATGGGCGGGTGAGATGCCCCAGGTGCTACCCAGGGCAGCGAGGGGCAGCTCTGTCTTTTCACCACACCATCCTGATCTGACTCCTTGAGAGAGTTTCAGGGTCAATACCTGCTGCTGATCCTTAGGAGTAAGGGAGTGGGTGAGGGTGGGGCTTCAGAGGGGTTGCGGCAGCCTCTGAGATAAAAGTGGGTTTAGAGAACATAGGGGGATTGGGGAGCCCCTGGAGGAAAGCAGGGGACTGAGCCGCCCTGCCCTCAGACAGGCCTCATGGTCGCATGCTACCACGGCTTTGGGAGTATTGTGGCCCTGCTCAGCCGCTGTTCTTTCCTCGATGTGAACCAGCAGGACAAAGAAGGGAACACAGCACTCATGTTGGCTGCCCAAGCAGGTGCGAGGCTGCTGAGCTTCACCCTCCACCAGCCCCTCTGGTGCAGACAGGGCCACAGCCCCAAGCTCATCGAACAACATTCTCCTGTGCCAGGCTCTGTCGCCTTGGGTAAAGGGTGGGTTTGGAGCTTCGTCACCCCCTTTCCCAGGGGCCAAGCTCTGCCCTCTGTGCCCTGTAGGCCATGTGCCTCTGGTGAGTCTTCTGCTCAACTACTATGCTGGCCTAGACCTGGAGCGCCAGGACCAGCGGGGGCTCACAGCGTTAATGAAGGCTGCCATGCGGGACCGCTCCGAATGTGTGGCAGCCCTCCTCATGGCAGGTGTGTGGGGCTTAGAGCAGGCTGTGTGGCCTCCAGTTCCTTCCCCAAGGCTCCCCACCAGACACTGAGTCAGCTATCATTTAGTTGCAGAGAGGAGAGAAGGAAAGCTCAGGAGGGTAACCTAGCCCAGCTGGAAAACCTAAAAAAAAATAGGCTGATGTCTGGAATCAGACTCTGGGGTCTAGTCCTGGCTCTGTCACTGGCTAAGTGGCCCCAGGCAGATGGCTTACTCTCTAGGCCTCACCAGTATCTGAAGCATGTTGGCCTTCCTTGGATGACCTTCAGCTCTGACGAGACAGACTTCCAGGGAACATCATGAGGCTTGGGCTGTGCAGACTTGTTTGGGACTGTAGTCCACATGTCCATGGAGTTGTGGGCCCCCATTATTCTCTGTGCAGTGGAGAGTGCAGTGGACCCCAGCCTCTAGCTTTTCCCTGCCCACCCCACCAGACTGGGTTTGAGGGGAGAAGGAGGGAGCTCCACACCCCTTTGCCTCTGAGCACCTGATCCTTCCCCAGCCCCAGGATTGGGGTAGTGATGAGGAGAACCAGGGGAGGGAAGCAGCAGAACACCCCCCATCAGTCCCAGAGGGTGCAGCTCAGGTCATCACCTGTCCTGGGCAGCCTGCACACCACTCCTCTGAAGCCTCCCCCCTCTCTGGCCATAAGTCTCCTCATCTCTCTCAAACAGCAGGTTGCAATACTGGCCGCCAAGATGGCAGCTTCAACAAGATGAGACTCTATGGTTTCAAATCTAACCCAGTCGATCTTGCTGCTAAAGAATCTGCCCTTCCACTAATCACCAGTCTCTATCCCACCCCACATCCCCCCTATGTCCCTCCCAGGTGCTGACCTGACAGCAGTGGATCCTGTTAGGGGCAAGACGGCCCTGGAGTGGGCAGTGCTCACTGACAGCTTCGACACAGTGTGGAGGATCCGGCAGCTGCTGCGGCGGCCCAGAGTGGAACAGCTCAGCCAGCATTACCAGCCTGAGTGGCCAGCCTTGGCAGGGCTCGTGGCCCAGGCCCAGGCCCCGGCCCAGGCTGCTCCATCCCTCCTAGAGAGGCTACAGGCCACCTTGAGTCTCCCTTTTGCCCAGTCTCCTCAGGAGGGAGGTGTTCTAGACCACCTAGTGACCCTCACGACCAGCCTAGCCAGTCCCTTCCTCACCACTGCCTGCCACACTCTGTGCCCTGACCACCCACCTGCACTGGGCACCCGAAGCAAGTCGGTGCCAGAGTTGCTAGGTACTGCCCCGCCGCCTCCTCCAGCCCCCTGCCTTCCCTTGGAAGTCCTTAGTCCCCAAGGCTTTGTTCCCTACCAGAGTCCTCAGGGCATCTTGAGTATGTGCCCTCAGTGGTTGCAGCCCAAGGACAGTACCATCCCCAGGCCCCAAGTCCCCAAGATCCTTCTCTCCAAGTCATCCTCAACCTCCAGCCAGTGGAACCCGAACCCCAGTCCTGTGGGGCATCGATGTCTGGCCCTTCCTCTCTGGCGATACCAGCAGCTCAGGATGGAGAGAAGGAGGCAGGAGGAGGAGGGCTAGGCCAGCCAGGGAGCAGGTAATCAGGCCCCTCCCTAGGCTCCTTTCCCTTTACATCCTCTTCTGCCCTCCCATCCACCTCTGCCTCAGTGAATCTGCTCTCAACCTATGTACAAGGCCGATCATTACAGCAAAAGTAATGAATACATCTTGAAGATAGTTTCATATCAGAATATAGATTGCTTTGCAAAAGTAAAAGAGTGGAAACAACCTATGAGTCCATCAGCAACGGATGGCTCATGCTTGTAATCCCAGCACTTTGGGAGGCTGAGGCAGGACAGCTTCAGCTTAGAAGTTTGAGACCAAACTGGGCAGCATAGTGAAAATCCATTCCTACACAAAAACTTAAAAATAAATAAGTGTGGTGGTGCCTGTAGTCCTACTACTGGGGAGGCTGAGGTAGGAGGATTGATTTGCTTGAACCAGGGTTTAAGGCTGCAGGGAGCAAAGAGCAATGATCTAGATACTGCATTCCAACCTGGGTGACCTTGGTTCTAAAAAAAGGGGGGGGAGGGATGCTAACTTGATTAGGTGTATAATTACTGTATACCCATATAGTATTTTTTTGTTTTTGAGACAGAGTCTCACTTTGTCATCCTCAGTAGAGTGCTGTGACGTCACAGCTCGCTAGCAACCTTAAACTCTTCGGCTTAAGTGATTCTCTTGCCTCAGCCTCCCAAGTAGCTGGGACTATAGGTGCTCCCCACAACACCCGGCTATTTTTACTTTTTGGTTGTAGTTGTCATTGTTGTTTGGCAGGCCCAGGCTGGATTCAAACCTGCCAGCTCCAGTGTATGTGGCTGGCACCCTAGCCACTGAGCTACAGGCACCAAGCCCAATATAGTATATTCTATGCAGCATATTATAAAACAAGAACAAGAAATTTGTATTCTAGGGCAGTGCCTGTGTCTCAGTGGGTAGGGCGCTAACCCCATATACCAAGGGTAGCAGTTTCAAACCTGGCCCCAGCTGAACTGCAACAAAAAATAGCTGGGCATTGTGGCAGGTGCCTGTGGTCCCAGCTACTCAGGAGGCTGAGGCAAAAGAATCGCCTAATCCCAGGAGTTGGAGGCTGCTGTGAGCAGTGCGACGCCACGGTCTCTACTGAGGGTGATAAAGTGAGATTCTGTCTCTATAAAAAAAGAGACAGAGCCTCAAGCTGTCACCCTGGGTAGAGTGCTGTGGCATCATAGCTCACAGCAACCTCCAACTCCTGGCTTAAGCAATTCTCTTGCCTCAGCCTCCCAAGCAGCTGGGACCACAGATGCCTGCCACAATACCCAGCTATTTTTTGGTTGTAGTTGTCATTGTTGTTTGGCGGGCCCGGGATGGATTCAAACCCGCCAACCCCAGTGTATGTGGCTGGTGCCATAGCCACTGAGCAACAGGCACCAAGCCCAATATAGTATGTTCTATGCAGTATATTGTAAAACAAGAATAAGAAATTTATATTCTGATATGAAAACTATAATCAAGATGTATTAAGTGAAAATAATCAAGGGGTGGAAGAGTGTTTTCCTATTTGTCAAAGTAAAGTTTCACAAAGATAAACAACTAATGCAAATATACACTGAGTACTAAGTTTATTTTAACTACCTAATGAATGAATCAGCAGGACAGACCAAAGAAAGAAATGAAAAAAAAAAAAAAAAGAAATGAAAAACCATTACTGATAGTCAGTGGAGAAAAAAATGCTGGAATAAGATTGCAAAGTTAGATACAAAAAAGTTAACTCCTACCTGGCAGTAAACTCTTTTTACTTTTTTCTAGCAGACAAAAAAAAAAAAAATTGCTATTTATCAGTCTTAAACAGGTTAACCTCTTGTTGTAAGAGAATCTGAGCCCTAATCAATAGTAAGCAGTGAGCAGTTTTTATAGTTTAACTTCCCCTAGATAACCCATAGGTGGAGTTATTAGCCAATGGTCTAAAATAGCTTTGAAAGGGCACTTAATAACTTTTTTGGCATTTATAAGTTTTGGGTGTTTTTTCTGAACACATTTATTATATAAATATATGCTTTTATAGTCATATTAGTTACACCACTACTTATAAGGGACTACCTGTATACATTAACATATTTCACCTTTACAGTAATCCCGAGGACACAAGGCACAGAGAAGGGAAGGAGCTGCCCAGGACCCACAGCTGGAAACTGGTAGAGAAACATGGCTGAAACCCAGCCATGCAGCACGCAGTTGCAGCCTCCAGGCTCTTATGACTAACCTATCCCGCCTCACCGGAACATTCCTAGAAAGAAACACAGCGAATTTCTCCAGAAAAGGAGTCTACAGTTGACCAGGAGTGGGAGGGAAACTTTCTGAATCCCTTTTTCAGTATTTTGATTTAAAAAAAATAATAAATTGTATTTCTTTTTTTTTTTCTTCCTGTTTCTTTTTTTGGAGTCAGTCATGGTATGATAGCTCACAGCAACCTCAAACTCTTAGGCTCAACCGATCCTCTTACCTCAGCCTCCCCACTAGCTGAGACTACTGGAGTCCACCACAATGCCCGGCTATTTTTAGAGACAGGGTCTTGCTCTTGCTCAGGCTGGTTTCAAACTTGTGAGCTTAAGCAATCCAACCACTATAAATAGTATTTCTTAGAGTAGTTTGAGCTTTACAGAAAAGTTGTGAAGACCTTACAGATTTCCCACATATCCAACCCAGTTTCCCCTGTTGTTAATTACAGTATAGTACATTTATTACTAATAATGAGCCAAAATGAAACATATTTTTGTTTTGTTTTTCTATTATTTTTGTTGTTCTTTTTTTGAGACAGAGTCTCACTTTGACCCCCTCAGTTGAGTGCTACCATGTCATAGCTTACAGCAACTTCAAATCCTTGGGCTCAAGTGATACAATGATACTCTTGCCTCAGCCTCCAGAGTGGCTGGGATTACAAGCACTCCCTACAATGCTTGATTATTTTTAGAGACCAGGTCTGGCTCTTGCTCAGGCTGGTCTCAAACTCTTGTACTCAGGCAGTCCATCAGTCTAAGCCTCCTAGAGTGCTAGGATTATAGGCATGAGCCACTGTGCCTGGCCTTAATATGAAACATTATTTTATTTTATTTATTTTTTGAGACAGGGTCTTTCTATATTGTCCTCAGTAGAGTACTGTGGCGTCACAGCTCACAGCAACCTCAAACTCTTGGGCTTAAGTGATTCTCTTGCCTCAGCCTCCCAAGTAGATGGGACTACACGCACCTGCCACAATGCCTGGCTATTTTTTGTTGTTGTTGCAGTTGTCATTATTGTTTAGCAGGCCCAGGCCTGGTTTGAACCTGCTGCCTTGGTATATGTGGCTGGCTCCCTAACCCTTAGCTATGGGTGCCGAGCTGACATATTATTAACTAAAATCCATACTCTGGGGCCAGGCACAGTGGCTCACACCTGTTTCTTAGCATTCTGGATCCGAGGTGGGTGGATTACCTGAGCTCACAGGTTCAAGACCAGTCTGACCCAGAGCAAGACCTCATCTTGACCCAGAGCAAGACCTAAAGTGAGATTCTGTCTCTATAAAAAAAAGAAAGAAAGAAAGAAATTTATATATATATATATTTTGTTTGTTTGTTTTGTTTTTTTTGAGACAGAGCCTCAAGCTGTCACCCTGGGTAGAGTGCCTTGGCAACATAGCTCACAGCAACCTCCAATTCCTGGCTTAAACAATTCTCTTGCCTCAGCCTCCCAAGTAGCTGGGACTACAGGTGCCCACCACAATGCCCAGCTATTTTTTTGGTTGTAGTTGTCCTTGTTGTTTGGCAGACCCGGGCTGGATTCATACCCGCCAGCTCCAGTGTTAGCCAGGCATTGTGGCAGATGCTGCTAGTCCCAGCTACTTGGGAGGCTGAGGCAAGAAAATCTCTTGAGCCCAAGAGTTTGAGGTTGCTGTGAGCTATGATGCCACAGCACTCTATCAACAGTGACAAAGTAAGACTCTGTCTCAAAAAAAAAAAAAAAAATCCATACTTTATTTTTAAGACAGTCTCACTCCATCACCCTGGGTAGAGTGCCACGGTGTCATCCCAGCCCACAGCAACCTCAAACCCTTGGGCTCAAGAGATCTTCTTGCCTCAGCCTCCCAAGCAGCTGAGACCTACAAGGCACCTGCCACAACGCCCAGCTAATTTTTCTGTTTTTAGTAGAGATGGGGTCTTGCTCATGCTCAGGCTGATCTTGAACTCCTGAACTCAAGCCATCCATGCACCTCGGCCTCCCAGAGGCCTCATACTTTATTTTGATTTCCTTAGTTTTTACCTTATGTGCCTTTTCTATTCCAGAATTTCATCTGGGATGCCACATTATATTTCCTTGTTACATCACCTCAGCCTCTTCTTGACTGTGACAGTTTCTTAGACTTCCCTTTTTTCTAATGTTCTTCACAGTTTTGAATAGTACTGCTCAGGTATTTTGTGAATGTCCCTCCATTGGGATTTGTCTAATGTTTTTCTTATGATTAGACTGGAGTTTTCAGGAAGATCACAGACAGAGGCAGAATTTTCCTGACATCCTGTCAAGGTCATATGTGGCATACTATAATAAGAACATGACTTCTCACTGTTGATGTTAGCCTTGATCACCGGCTCAGGCACTACTTGTCAGTTTTCTCCACTGTGAAGTTCCTCTGTGTTCTCCCTCTGTATGGAGCTCATGCTAAAGGAGTGGGAAATTATACTCCATCTCCCTGAAGACCGAGTATATAAATTTTTTGGAATTCTTCACAGAGCACTGTGACTTTTAAATTATGTATATTGTGAACAATTTAAAAATAATTCTGCCCTTTGGTTAGGGGTTTCCCTAACCAAAAGACATGAGGTGAAAATGAGAATAGGGTTAGATAATGTGTGATGTCTCCCAGAGGGCCCTGAAGGCAACAATGGTGGACTGGAATGGGCTCAAGGCTAAACATCCTGTTTGATTCTGAATAAGGCACTTAGGTTTCTCTTGCCTCAGATTTCACAACTATTAAATGGAGCAAACAGGGCTGTTGGAAGGATTCTTCAGATAATATGGGTGAGAAGGTTCTGCAGACCACACAATGCTGTTAAGAGGTGAAGTATTAAGGAAGAGCCTGAGGAAGCCAGCTGAGCTATTTCAGGGCCTCCAGGGTGAGTGGGAATTCTTTCCTCTCCACCCACTGCTGAAATTGCAGCATTGGGCATCACAGGCAGGGAAAGAAACTTCATCTGCAGTCTTGGAACAGCACGGCAGCAGGATGCTTCGGCCCGGGAGTTGGCCTGTGACCTTGGGCAAGCTGTTAACCTTGCTGAGCCTCTAGTATGCAGAAGGAGGTGAGCATAGCATGTACCCCACAGCTGCTGTGGGAGTTGAATGAGCTAATGTAGCACTTAGTACTGTGCCTGGCCTTACTGATATCATTTTCTTACTTAATCTTCACAACAGCTACAGTTGAGGATACTGGGTTATGAAGCTTAAGCAACTCCACCAATGTCAACAGCTGATAAGTGACAAAGTTGTGGTTGGAAGTCAAGTCTGTGAGACTGGAAAGCCTGTGCTCATTCCATGGCAGTGTGTGGCCTCTGCCCAGAGTCAGGGCTTCTCTGAGTCTTTGAGCCTTTCCCTCCCACTCCACCCTGTTCAGGAGCGGGACTGCTACACCTCTCAGGCCAGGCAACTCAGCCCTCTATGGCTCTCTCTGCCTCTCCATCCTGGCTGGTGTGGGGATCTGGTGGAATGCACAGCGCACTGGGCCCCTGGTTGGGCAACATTGTCCAGTAGAGAGAGCCTCTCCACCTTGGGGAAGACCCACCTCTGTGGTCCCTGGCCACCTCCATGACTCACTCCCTCAACTGCTCCTCCCTTTAGTCCTCAACTAGCTCCTGATCAAGGCCTTCTCTCCTCCCCCTAAAACCCTTTCAAGCTGAACAAGGGAGAGAAGCCTCCAGGCCTGGAGCTACTCTGCCCGTGCCACCTCTAACATCCCAGGTCTCCCACCCTCACCCCAACCCCTGAGCCTTCTGAACTGGAAGCCCATGACACAGCTGTGCAGGATGCAGGCCATGCCGGGCCGCACTGCTGCATGCAGCACTGGGAATCCCACTGTGCAGGGCTCTTCCAGCCTCCTCACCTCATGAGTAACATCAAATGATGATGACATTCCAGGCTCCTGTGCAGGGTATAGGTAGCACAGAGCAGTGCCTGGCACACAGTCGCCTGTGGTGGGTCAGCAGCAGGCTGTTACTATGCCCACACAGCAGCAGAGGAGGAAACAGCTGAGGGTGCAGCAGAGGAGTCTGGGTGATGTGCCCTGGAGGTCCCAGGGCCTCCCCTGTGATTCTAGGGTACTGTTCTGGTGGCCCCTGAGATGAAAACACACACTTACCCCAGACAGCCTTCTCAGACCAGCTCCTACGCATCCCCATGTCCCCCAGGCCAGGCCTACTCCCCCGGCCCTGCTGCCCCTCACTGCAGCACTGCTGGCTGCCAGTGATCCTTGTGTGTGTGTGTGTGTGTGTATACATGCATGCGTGTACATATGTGTGAGTACATGAGTGCTCCCCACCTTGGCCGATGGGGCTCCTGCACCTGCACTGCAGGGTTGGCTGTCCTGACACTCTGGGGTGTTAGTCACACTTGTGGGGATCCTGTGAAACCCTACTCTCTCCTGGGTAGGCAAGGACCATGTCTGTATCCCTGGCCTCAGCTCAGTGCCTGGCCCATGCGGGGCTCAAAACATGTGCATAGGAAAGAAGAGAGTTCAGGCTCACTAAGATCTGGGATTCTTAGGGGCCATTTACCATCTCTCCTCCTCTCAGATGCTGCCCTCATCCTGGGAACAGCAGTGTCCTCGGTTATTCTGGGGCATACCCAAGAAACCCCGGTTGGGCCAGGAGAAGGCCAGGGAGTATGTGCATGTGGGGAGGACATTCCTCATGAGAAGGGCCAGGAGTACGCACATGTGGGGAGGACGTTCCTCATGAGAAGGCCAGGGAGTACGCGCATGTGGGGAGGACATTCCTCATGAGAAGGGCCAGGAGTATGCACATGTGGGGAGGACGTTCCTCATGAGAAGGCCAGGGAGTACACGCATGTGGGGAGGACATTCCTCATGAGAAGGGTGGGGAGTACGTGCATGTGGGGAGGATGTTCCTCATGAAGAGCGGACGAGCAAACGGCAGAACTCCAGTCACTCG